>PVKU01000320.1:0-177438 GCA_004027475.1 Anoura caudifer | reverse complement strand
CTTTGTCAAAGGTTAGTTTACTGTATTTATGTAGGTCTATTTCTAAGCTGTTTATTCTGTTCCATTGATCTGCTTATCTATTCTTTTACCAATACCAACCACATCTTAATTACTGTAGCTTTACACTAAATCTTGAAGATGAGTAGTGTTAGTCTTCTAATTTTGTTCTTCCATATTGTGTTGGCTATTCTGGGTCTTTTGCTTCTGTGCACAAAGCTCAAAGTCAGTTTTACCTATATTGACAAAACAACACATTGGAATTTTGGTTGGGATTGAATTAAATCTGAATCCTGAATCCCCAATTAAAAGAACCTATGCACTCAATGTTTATAGCAGTGTTGATTACAATATCCAAGTGCTGGAAACAACCTAAGTGCCCATCAGTAAATGAATGGATCAAAAAATGGTGGTACATTTACACAATGGAATATTATACAGCAGATAGAAAGAAGGAGCCTACCCTTCACAACAGCATGATGGAACTGGAGGGCATTATGCTAAGTAAAATAAGCCAAGGGGTTAAAGACAAATACCATATGATCTCTCCTATAAGCAGAACCTGATCAACAAAACAAGCAAGCAAACAAAATAAACCCAGAGACAATGAAATAAAGAATAAACTGACAGTGACCAGAGGGGAAGGGAGAGGAGAGGGATAATGAGGGAAACAAGAAGAAGAGTCAAGTCAAGGAACATGTATATAAAAAACCGGTGGACAAGGACAATGGCAGGGAGGGATGGGGGGGTGGGCAGGGCAGGGGAGAGCAATGGAGGAAACATGGGAACAACTGTAATTTAACAGCAATAAAAATATTTTTAAAATAGAGTATATGAACCCATATGTTCATTGCAGCATTATTTACAATAGCTAAACTATGGAAGCAACCCCAGTTCTCATCAACAGATGAGTAGATAAAGAAGTTGGGGTACATGAATACAGTGGAATATTAGCTATTAAAAAAGAATGAAATATTACCTTTTGCAACAGCATGTATAGACCTAGGTGGTATTATGCTCAACGAAATAAGTCAGAGAAAGGCAAATACTACGTGATTACACTTATTTATAGAATCCAAAGAACAAAATAAACAAACAATCAGAATTGAAACAGACTCATAGATACAGAGCCAGAACTGGTGGTTGCCAGAGGGAGGAGGGTTGGGGTGAAATGGGTGAAATAGGTGAAGAGATCAGTAGTTACAAATTGGAAGTTACAACAGTCATGGTGAAGTAAGTAAATCATAGGAAATATAATCAATAATATTGTAATGACTATGTATGGTGTCACTTGGAGTACTGGAACATGGAGGGGAGCACTAAGTGAAGAACATGATTGTCTACTCATTGAACTATATATATATATATATATATATATATATATATATATATATGAAACCAATACATAATTTTTAAAAAAGAATTGACACTTTTAAAAATAGTTTGTGCTTAATGTACCTGGATTATAGTCAGAAAAAGTTTTGTTTTTTTTTTTTAATTTTTCCTTTCTCTAGTTCCCAGAGAAAGGAAACAGTGAACTACCCTTCTCTATAGCTAAGTGCCACTTTTTAAATGGCATGAGTTTTTTTCACACACCTATGTCATTCTTTAAATGACACATGCTTGATAATCATAAAATTTTAGAGAGGACACTCTTTTATCTGCACAGTTTTCACTGAATAACTTAAATAATTTTCTTTTGCCTATTTTTATTTGTTTCCTAAGATATTTTTCTAGCCTTTGTGAAAAGGATATTGAAGAAAAATCTAGGTTTCAAATCTTGTAGTTAATAGCCATATCTTAGAAAATAGTTGATAAAACTGTTGGTCACAATTTCTTTCCTAGTTATGAGGTCATTCCAGGACCAGAACCAGAGAAACTAGGAAAGTTAAGGGGAAAAATCAATAATAATGACATTAGAGAAAGTGCTTTTGGGAAGTAATATTGAGACATTAAGCACTGATTAATTGGAAAATTTTATAGCTGAGCTTCTAAAGATGCCTTTCATTATATTTTCTTACATCATCTCTATAATATTCCACAGTTTTAGAGCATAGTACATTTCATAGGGCCAAACAAGTGAAACTAGCACCATTATTTCCACAACACACACATGCTCACATGTGTACAACCATACACACCCACATAAACGTATACCACACACATATCATACAGCTTTCTATCCACATCCTGCTTGTTTCCCCTTAGTGAAGAGTACTTGCTGCTTTAGTGAAATCAAACCTACAGCTTCTAGCCCTGGCTGGTGTAGCTCAGTGGATCACATGTGGACTGTGAACCAAAGGGTCGCTGGTTCGATTCCCAGTCAGGGCACATGCCTGCCTGGTAGCCCCCAGTGGGGGCTACGTGAGAGGCAACCATACACTGATAACTTTTCTCCCTCTCTTTCTCTCTCCCTTCCCCTCTTTAAAAATAAATAAATAAAATCTTTATAAAACCTAGAGCCTCTAAGGTTGGCTATAGCCATGCAGGGAGAGAACAGTCAACCTTCCACGACAGCATTGAGCAATAGAATTTCATGTGATGATGGAAACATTTTATGTGTGTGTTGTTCAAGAATGCAGTCACTAGTTCCTTCTGCTATCAAGCATATGGAATGTAGCCAGAGTGACTGAAAGGCAGAATTTTAAATTTTGTTTAATTACCTTAATTTAAGCTAAAATTTATACAGTGACATGTAGTTAGTAGCTACCATATTGACAGAATAATATAGACTCCAGACTTCCGTTCTTTATGATTTCTCGAAGTGAGTTCCAGCTTTACTGTGCCATCAAATTTGTACCTAATTCTGACTGAACATTAGATTACCCAAGGGAGTTTTAAAAACATTAGCTTCTTAGCATCACTTTGATGATTTTATTGCAAATCCAAGGTTTAGAATAACTGCTGCAGCCCAAGTGTGGCCTCACGTAACTTTTCTTATCTCTGGTAGTACAGGTGCAATCATTTAAACCAGAAGTTATTCAAAGCTTTGCAATAACAACGAGAATAGGCCCAGAGGATACAACCATCCCAATCAGCAATTCTCAGAATGTGTTCAGTGGGACACTACATCCATAGGATGCTAGTAGAAGTTTTATTATCAATTAATCTGGGATATTTTAAGTAAAAGAAATAGAATAATTTTCTTTATTATAGGACTTTAAGAGATTTTAAATACTAATGCATTTGGGAATTTTAACAATAATTGTACCAAGGTTGCATGTCCCCCACAATTTACTTGTCCAGGTTAATTGAGGGTCATCCTTCTGGAGTTGTGCTTTGCCCACTATCCTTTGGAAAACAAAGATATTGATAGGATGATTCATGGAGTAAAAACAAACTTCTATTGACAATCTGGGAACGCAATTTTATCTTACTAAGGAAACTGGCAAGTTACACATATTTATGCTAGTTTCCTTTTAGCTGGCTCCCTCAGTAGACATTGTGTGATATTCAGATTTTTGGTTTCAAATCAGGGCTCTAGAGTCAGAGTGCCCAAATTCTAATATTCAAGAACTGCAAGAACATCTTCAAGAAGTGGGAAGGATTCAAAATTTTACCCTGCTTTTAAGCTGACAAGTTAACATGTCACAGTGTCATAGATACTGGCAAAAGACATGAAACTCTTGATTCAGAGGCAGATGATTTGTTTTTTAAGATTTAGTTTATTTATTTTTAGAGAGAGGGGAAGGGAGGGGAAAAAGAGAGGAAAAGAAACATCAGCATGTGGTTGCCTCTCACATGCCCCCATCTGGAGACCTGGCCCACAACCCAGGCATGTGCCCTTACTGGGAATTGAACCCACAACCCTTCAGTTCACAAACCAGCACTCATTTCACTGAGATACACCAGCTAGGGCTGAAAACAGATGACTTATTATGCAAGACACAGCAAGCATAACAAACTTAACGAGTCCATCAGTTCTTCTCTACCCCATGCCCAATAGTGCCATGCAGACAGGCGCAGGTGGATGCTACATGCACAACAGGTTTGTGTCACTGTGAGAAATGAAGAGCTTAGGAAGCCCTTGTCTTATAAGTGGTTGTTGTCAAATCTGCCCATTTTTGCCCTATAGGGAAACATTATCCTTATATTCATGGTCTGAAAACAAATCTGCCTCTGGTCTTGGAAGAAGACACTATTTCTATCTTCCAAGGCTGTTTGCGCTACCAACACCCTTGAATAAATGATCTCGGACAGAAGTTATCGGTGCCTCTCCACAAAAGTGCAGAAATTCAGCATCCATGGTACGTTATTTCCCAACATAATTCACTAGCTGCATTACCTCTCTAAGTTTTCATTGAAATAACAATTGAAGTGAAAAAAAGGAAAAAGGACTCATGGATGTGTACAACAATGTGGTGATTGCAGGGTGCGGGGGGAGGGGAGCATAAGGGGACTAAATGATAATGGAAAAAATGCAATAAATTAAAAAAAAAAACAGAAAATCACATCTACTTCATATAATTCTTCAGTGACTTAAAAAATAAATGTCCCAGTGCTAGTAGGTCAAACTCAACTCAGCTAAATAAATAAATAAATAAATAAATGTTAGAGAAATTCTACAAGAGGGCTCAGCTCTCAGTCTTCTAATTTTGCTTAAATGTAGTGATTTATTATCAAATGTTCATTTACATTAGTTCATTTATATATATTATCCAAGATAAACAGTTTCCTATTGCATAAAAACTCCATCAATTCAGAAAGATTCCTCTCTGTCTCTTTTCTTCTAGTCCTTTCCCAAATATGATCCAAGACCCAGGACCAGATGTATAGCTCTTGCATCAGAACAATATATTTGGCTGAGAGTTTCCAGAACTCATCCACTGTGGTTTTACCTAATTTATGATATCCCCGCTTGTCCTTTGGATATGAAAACCTGTTGTGTGTTGATCTGTGATAAGACACTGTTTTGTCTCTCTGACCTTTGAAATTAATTTCTGAAATTTTAGAGTTAAAAACAACATGAAAAAAATGGAGCAAAACCTTACTTTCTGAAACACTTCTTTCCCAGCATTTCCTGCTGTGATTTCAAGAATATGTATTGGAACTCAAATCCAAAGTTTTAACACAAATTTTCTCCATTGTCCTCTCCATTAGGGGTTATAGGTGCTCTCTAATGGAATCTGTAAGGGGGTGGTCATAAAAATGTGGGAGTATATCTCAGTTAATATCTCAAAATGTTTTCTGTTATGTATATACAGGACATTGAGGTGGGAGGATTAACCTGGTTTATCTGCATGGACCCAATTTAATCACGAATCCTTATAGGAGGGAGGCAAGAGGGTCGGTGCTGTAAAAGGCTTCATGACCAAAGCAGTGAGAGGGAGACTGGCGGACACTTACTGCTAGCCCAGAAAATGCACAGTGGAACCATGAGCCAAGGAACAAAGGTGGTCTTTAGAAGCTGACAAGGCAAGAAAATGGATTTTCCCCAAGAGTTTCCAGAAGAATTATAGCCAGCCCTGCTGAAATCAGCCCTGCTGATTGTAGGATTTCTGACCTTGAGAACTCTAAGCTAAGAAATCTGTATTGTTTTAAAATGCAAAATTTGTGGCAAGTTGTTGCAGCAATCATAGGAAACTAGTAAAGCATGTTTGCTTCTAAGCCCTTGTATTTGGCCACAGTCATATTATGGTAGCTGGGCTCTAAAAAATGTTCGCCAACTCCATCTCCAGTTTTCATCGTAGCTTCTGTATTCTGTAGAAAGAGAGATGAGAAAGAAGCAAGAAATCCAGATACTTCGATCTTAAAACTACATCCTGGCAGATAAAAAACATGGGCCACTCAGGCCCTATTGAGGAGAGGACTGTCAACAAGAAATGTGCTCCTGACAGAAGCAGCAGCTCACTTGTTCGAATATTCACTGGCAGTGTGCCAGGTCTGCCTGATGGAGGGATGGCAATCCTAGCCAGTTCCGTGATTTGGACACTTAAACAATACAAGTTAAATAATAGATACAAAGACTGAGGAACTGGATGTTTTTACTAAAATGCTTTGATTTCTTGAATAGATAATACAAATTTGAAGGCAAGTAACTAAGAATTGGAAACTTAGTGGAGAACCAGAGTCTCAGGAAACTCTGAATCTCATGAAGCTGGCAAACAGAAGAAGGTGAGTCAGCAGAAGGCCCAGGAGTCAAAGCGCCGAACACCAAAGAAGGTTGAATGTTAGACTGGGGTAGTCCCGTGATGCCAGAAGCAGGAACCAGTTGGAAAAATCTGGGGCCTTGACATATAATTTTGGGACATCTCTGTGAATGTCTCTGAAGATTTTTGACTCTTCAAATTTATATGAACCACTTGAGCCTAACTGAAAAAGTGGCCCATCTTCTTCCATCCCTGTTAAGAGTTAGCACTTGCTTCTGGAGGAAAATGCAAAAATTTTCTTTGCTACCTTCTGGAGATGCCCCCCACTTGCACTGCTGCGGGCCTATAATTAGATCTAAATGGTTACCTAACCCATCCATACCATGCTGGGAAGAATAGGAGAGCAAAGAAATTATACCCACAAGTAACAGCTGGAATGAGAAAGCATTTATTCCTAGGAACAGTGAGATAGGAATCTGAGGGTGTTTGATCAAAGGAGCTGGAACATAGCCTGGAAAAGGGCAGTTTATTAATTTGTAGCCACTAGTTCAGTATTTATACAGGATTTCACATTCTGGCAAGACCCTCAGGGTATCGTGCAAAGTTGCTCTTAGGACTGGATCTCGAAGCTGAGAAAACATAATGGCCACACTGAGTGCTATTAAAATGCCTGAATTGTCAGAGCAGATAATAAAGGGATTTAAGGCCAAGGAAAGCAGGCATATTGGATTGAATATTTGAAGTGAGGCCTAAAGATTATGTGATGTCATGCAGAGAATTATGAGAACATCCAGATTATTATGTTCCATGACCTTGAAGCCATACCATTCACCCACGGCTGTCAGAAATACACCAGTGAGAAAAATACTGAGTGGCAGTCATCATTAGGAGCTTCAGCTGTGGCTCTCCTCTGACAGTTGGGGATGATTGCAGAATGGCTGTTACAGAACTTGGCAGCTTGATGAAAGCAACAGGAATGGTGATATGGCCCCAAAGTAGTAGAAAGCAGGTGGCAGTGCTGAACCATTAGAAGCCATGGGGTTGTAGTTATCATAATGACAGACACTTTCAGAGTGACCCTTTTGGTCAAGAGTCCCTGACACATAGAGAATCATAAAGATGTTTCAAAGAGCAGGGCACCCCCAAGGGTTAAATATAAGACAGTTAACAAATGTACCATTAAATTGTATGTGTGTGCAGAGAATGTGTGTAGAGAAAAACACAGAGCTGAAAGCAGTTGCCCCAATAAAAATTATCATACTATGCTCAGTTTCCAAATCTGAGCAGATTTTCCAACCTGATCCAGAACATGCTACCTGAACAGATTACCTGATCCCCAGAGAAAAAAACCTAAAATACCATAGCTATATTCTGCAATAATTCCCCCAGCCTTTCTTCAAAGGGACCTATGGCTACTTACCTGAATGACTGTACACTGGGTTAAGAGGAATACAGACATTTCAAGGATCACTGGACACAGGGTTCAGTTAACATTGATACTGTAGACTTCAAGCATCATCAGAGTTGACTCAAATAATAAATAAAATGTTGGCCCAATTCTAGCTGCAATAGGTCATATAGATGTGCAAATTCAGTCACTGCTTATTTATATGGTCCCTGATGCATTTTTGAGGTTGGCACAGTTGGCAGTTTTAGTAATGCCCACATTGGATTGCTAGGCAATGAGCTAAGAGCTCATTGTGGTGAAGGCCAAATGGAAGCCTCTGAATCTGCATGCCCTTCCAACCAGGACAGAATAGTATCGCCATTTCAGGGTGAGAGAAAAAGTTGAGATGAATGCCACTCCTTAAGATCTCAGGAATGCAAAATAAGTGATTTTTATTACATTTTCATTTAATTCATCAGTCTGGCCCCTGCCAAAATTGAATAGACCTTGGATAATCATGTTAGACTACCACAAGATCAATTAAATAGTAGACCTAATCACAACTGCCATATCTGACAAAGTATCGTTCCTAGGCAGACTAATACACAGGCACATGATAATATGCAGCCAATAATTTAGGACTTTCTAGTCTATACTAATTAGGAAAGAAAATCAGAAACAGTTCACATCCACATGGAATGTACCATAATGTGTATTTACTTTTACCAATGGCTAGCCATTCTATCCTTTATTTTAATAAAACCCAAAAAGATATAGGCTATCTGAACATTTCACAGAATATCTGGTTGATTTATTATAATGATGGATCATGCTGATTAGGCAGGATGAGCAAAAGACCCTGTTATCTTGTTAAATTGTATGTGCTCCAAAGGGTGAGAAATAAAGACCATAAAGATTGGGAATCTGATACTTCAGCAACAAAATTTAGAGGTCCAATGGCCAGGGGCATGCTGATACTTCATCTTCAAATCAAAAGACAAATGACTGTATCTTCTACCCCTTCCTACCAGAAAGGAAGTTCAATGCTAGGAAAACATCTTAAATTCTACAGATAACATATTCCTTACTTAGGAATGCTATTCTGGCCCAGGCACAGGATGACATGGGATGCTGCCAGTTTGAGTAAGAGCTGGAACAAGAAAGGCTGCAGTGTAAGTACCTCTGTCACTCACATGTTCCAGCATGGCATATTGTGCTGGAGATTTCAGTGGTGGAAAAGATTCAATGTGGATATTATGGCAAATAGCAGTGGAAAAATCACAGGCCCTTAGGTTTTTGGAGTAAGGCCATGTAATTTCTACCAGAAAATTACATATGTTTCGAAAAACAGCTACTGGCATGCTGCTTGGCCCTGGTCTAGTTGAAATGTTTGACCATAAATAACCAAAGAACCTATTTGGCAGGGAAGGAAATGCAGAAGTAGTCCAATGAATGCAGAACCCACAGGTTATATTCACCATCAACAAGATGACAGCCATTTGGTGTATGTGTAGCTGAAGTAACCTCTCGGATTCAATACCAGAATGAACTGGGTAAACAGTTATAACTATGAGTGAACAAGTACAGCAGCTCTGACCTGAAAGAGCTGTGGTTACCAAGAGCACAGAATTTTAAGGAATGAAAGTTTGGGTCTTACTATGAGGTATCCCACCAAGACCAGCAGAGGTGAAATCTTAAGGCAAGGGAAATTTTTAGTGGATAGTGATAAATAAAAGTTGTAACCTTGAGACAAACTGCTGGGGGACCTTGTTCTTCTAAGTTTCTCCTCATGAAGAGGCCCCACCATGCTTGAAAGGCTGTTCCTGCAATCTGTGTGATTAAATGAAGCTACAGAGTCCAAAGAGTGAACTGTTCAGACATGGAAATGAACCATTTAGATGCCCCTTCAGGAGAGAACTTGCTGCCCACTTGTGATTGATTACCTGATATATCTCCCTGTTAACTCACTAGAGGTTCACCTCAGATTTCAAGACAAAGCCCTGTCTGTGTCAGGGTGGCCTTCAACCAATAATTGTGGAAGGTGTGGGAAACAGCATGGCCATTGTCTTCCCAGGGCTCCTGTAATGGCCAATCTTCACTATTTTGCTCCGTGTTGGACTAGCAAAACTTTGTGGGGTCAGCAACAAGGTCTGGAAACTCCCCCTATTCAATCCTGCTTCCATCCGTTTCCTTCCGCAGTTGTTTTGTTTTTTTTCACTAAGTCTTTCACACACTTAACTTCACCTTACAAATGCTTCCCAGGGGACCCAGCCTGTTTCAACTAGCTAATATCCATACATTCTCTGCAGTAATTAAGGAAATATCTAATATATGATATTAGATGTATGCTAATATATTATTTTGCAACAGTAGTAGAAAGCTATGATATAGGAATGACAATTTTAATATGCATTTATCTAGTTACAGGGACAAGCTGAGAATTTAGTATGGAAATGGTCATATATATATGTGACATATACACACACACACATTAGCACGAGAAAGAAATGATAATGTAAAATATTTTACTGGATCTCATAATGCAGTGCCATATTGTCAAAAGAGGATAAAAAACATGAAAGGGAAGACTTATGACAGAATAATCAAGCTATTAGTTTTCTGCTTGCTGGGTAAAAGAGCCATAACCTCATAAAATTTTATTAACAGCTATCTTCTAGTGTAGAAGAGAAAAATAATATTCATGATTAACACCTATAAATTGAGATAGGTATAAATTTAAAGCACAACAAAGGCAGAAGAAATATATTCAGATCTTTAGTTCAATCCCGTGAACCATTTTAAACAGAAATTTATAATTGTCAAATAATTAAATACATGTTATTACAAAAATTGTCTAAGATAACAAAAAAGCCCTTAATATTGATTATAAGACAATAAATATTGATTTAAAATATGCTAGGACCAAGTGATGATTCTTCATATAAAAACATAATGTATTTTACCCTCCCATAGTTATGATGAGATTATAACTTATTATACTTAGAAAGAGCACATGTTCACAGAAATTATGCCCTTTATAATTTTTCTAGGCATTTTATTTACCATGCCTTCAGTGGTATGTATCATTTCATGGACAATGGCCATTATGAAGGCTCAAGCATTAACATTTTAATACATCTGCAGACTTCAGAAATAGGCTATTCCAGAAATAGGCTATATACAATGTGGCATCTCTATGACATTTTCCATTGAGCAACTAACAGCTTCTACATGTGACTATACTTTATGGCTTCACCTCTTGTTGAGAATGGGTATTTATCGTAAGATTATTCCAATAAAAGTATTTTAATTAAGAAATTATGATAGTGTATAATGACATTATCAAAGCAGTGAATTAAACCAGGTTTGGAACACAAATTTAGGCAAATTATTTCTTGGATAGTCAAGACTTTTGTCCCTTATTACATTAAAAAAAAATAACATAATCCAGTGTGAGATGCTTGTAGAGGTCAATATAAAAAGTTACTTTGCTGTACTAAAGTGTTTTCTATTAAAAAATTGTTTAAACTATCTAGGACTTGACAATTTCTACAGTAAAAATGTAAATTTCAAATGCTAGGGTTTCTATGAATGAACTATTTTGTCTATCAGCCACCTATTGGTTCATTGTTGCTTGCATTTGTGAAAAAGGATTAAAGGTGTTGGGGTGCTTTCATCAGGTTGGAAAAAATTGAAGCAAAGCAATAATTAACTTAATAAATAAACTAAAGTAGAGAAAAGTTATTTAGAAATGCTATTGATCAAATCACTCTTCAGAGAACACAGAAGTATTAATACACAGTAGTTTGGTGGACTCAGACATTAATTAAAATCTAGAATAGAAAAGGTGAGTGTTAGAATTTCTCTTCTTAGAAGTCTTTAAGGCTACAGTACATGCTTTTCTCTGGGTATCTTTTAGCTTTACACACCTTCAATTGGAATGTCTGTGATATCTATTTCTTGAATATCATTTTAGCAGTTGCCATGTACTGCATTTATCAAAAATTGCTTCATGTATGGTATGCTACCTTTGAAAATTAATTAATACACTCTATTTTTCAGAGCAGCTTTAGGTTAACAGAAAAATTGAGCAGAAAGTACAGAGTTCTATATATCCCTCTCTCTCCCCCTGCCACACACATTTTTCTCTATTATTAACATCTTCCATTAGTGTGGGTGTATTTCTTACCTGATATATTATTATTAATTGAATAATAATGTCCTAGTTGACATTATGGTTCAGTTCTATGGACATGGAACAATGCATAAAGTCTTATATCCACCATACAGACAGTAGTTTCACTAACCTAAAAAATCCCTGTGTTCCACCTATGCATTCCTCCCTGGCAACCACGAATCATAGGTTTTCTTCTTCCAGAATGTCATAGAGTTGGATTCATACCATACTTACCCTTCCAGACTGGTGCTTCCCTTTCAGTACTGGATCTTCCATCCCTGCTTTGTGCATCAGTGTGTTTCTCAAAATACAAAGTCAAGACCCTTAGAGAGCATTACTTTATTGCATGTGATACTTATATTTAAGAACCCA
Organism: Anoura caudifer; assembly: GCA_004027475.1. Classification (NCBI taxonomy): domain Eukaryota; kingdom Metazoa; phylum Chordata; class Mammalia; order Chiroptera; family Phyllostomidae; genus Anoura; species Anoura caudifer. Next base: position 165,416 of record PVKU01000320.1, on the reverse strand, counting down.
TCTAAATGTTTAAGGATACCGATAATAAATAACATGAAGTTCTCTCTATTTATGACTAAATATGAGTTTATTTTATATTACAACTTACATCAAGATATGCTTTTTATATACTAGTATACATTTTTACTTAGTATATTTGAGTTACTAAGAACTGCTTTAACTTCTTTTGGTACTTAACATCAGTAGGAAAGTATATTTTTCTATACAATTTATATACAACCTGAAGCAAATATTACTAATATGTGGATTACATTGTTCATGATCTTCTTTCTCAATTTTGCTGCCTGTAATGGAATACATCATCTAATTATTGTCAAGATTGCTGGGTTATTGTTTTTTTTTTAATATATTTATCTAGCCCTGGATAGTGTGGCTCAGTGGATTGGGTGCTGGCCTGTGAACCAAAGAATTGCCGGTTCAATTCCCAGTCAGGGCATGTGCCTGGTTGTGGGTCAGGTTGGCAGTAGGGGGTGGGCGAGAGGCAACCAAACATTGGTGTTCCTTCCCTCTTTCTCCCTTCTCCTCTCTCTATAAATAAATAAATAAAATCTTTAAAAAATAAAAATATTTATCCTTTTTTGCAGTTGTTTAAAGTACTTCTTTGCCCCTTAGTTTTTGAATATGATGGGTATGTGAGACCGTGACTACAATGACTACATAAATAAATCCCTAATTGTAAATTGTGCTCTGTTCATAAGACCAGAATATATTTAAATTATCTGCTTTATTTTATTAAATGTAGAACCATGAGAGTTATGATATTTTTACTTAATATTTAAAAAATACATGCCCTGGTGGTGTGGCTCTTTGGATTGTATGCTGGCCTGTGAACCTAAAGATTTCTGGTTTGATTCCCAGTCAGGGCACATGCCTGGGTTGTGGGCCAGGTCCCTGTTTGGGGGCACGCAAGAGGCAAACACACACTGATATTTATAAAAAAGAAAAAAGAAAAAGAAAAAATAATACAAGTCTACAAGACATAGAAGAATTATGAGTGCTAATTTACATTCCTGCTGGTTAAGTGGAATAGAACACTATTTTTTTCTCAAGTTCATTCCTAAAAGAGTTTTCAAGAAATTTTGGCTATTTGATGCAAAAAATGAAAGCTCTTTTGAATAAAACATCCCATATGTATGGTTCAGTTTCCTCTCCCATCTTGTTATAGAACTGGAAGACAGATTATCTTTTTTTTTTTTTTTTTTTTGCCATAAGAAGCTTTATTGTTTCCATTTGGTCCGGTGCATGGGAGAGGGTTCCAGGGTGATTCAAAGGGTGACTAGTGGTTTGAGGGAAAGGCTTAGTCAAAAGCCAGACACCAGGGAAGTGCAGAGGGGTCCCTCAAAGGCCTCCAGGCTCCAAAGGCTCCTAGTTGTGCTTGAGGGTGAGCCTTTCGAAGAGATACTTGCCCGTTCCAACCTGGGATCCTGCCAGCCTGTGGATGTTAATAAGCTGGTCCCCATCCTCTTGATGAGTTTCACCTCCTCCTCTACAAAATGGTTCTCCAGGACGTCACAGAGATGAGGGTCTGTGCAAGCAGAGCCGGGAAGTGAAGATCCAAAAGGGCCTGGTCCAGGTTCTTCTTCAAGGCCAAGGCAGCATGCATAGTGTCCTGAGTTTTACCTGACTCATCTTGGAAAGGCTTCACCATGTCCTGGAATAGAACGCAGCCACCACGCTAGTTTGGCAGCTTTCGGAGACAGCGCCCTCACTCTTCTCCTCCACAAACTCTCAGAAGTGGCCCACGCTCTGCAGTGACACATTATCTTGGTCAAAATAGAAACCTAGAGTGAGGTGAGTGTAGGAGGCCTGCAAATGCAGATTGGCCAGGCGGCTGATGGCAACCTCCTCCTCAGTGGAGTAATTCTGACGAATCTGGGAGCTCATGGTTGCTCAGCAATAAGCAGTTGATGTCAAAAAATGATGCTGGCTGGTCTCGGAGACTGAGGATTGGCTAAGGTGGTTCCAAAGGTGGTTACTAGAAAAGAGGTTGGAGGGTAGTTGAAAGAAGGGGCGTCCCTCCATCTGTTCCATCCAAACCCTATTGAAGCCAGAGACAAATCCCAGGACAGCTGCGGGCACTCTAGAAGACAGATTATCTTTATGGCTGTGATAGGAAGAGTGATGTGTGCTTCATACATAGAAGAATAAGCGCTAGCCAGTGATTTCTAATACATAGAATAAAAACTAGTCAATTTCAACAGTTGCTAATTATATTTTCAAGACTGTTGTAAGTGTTTACATATATAATAATCTTCACATAATCTCTATAAAGGAGGACCTAGTGTTATACCCATTTTACGTAGAAAGAAACTGTCAAACAACAGATTTATCTTTTGCAGAGACATCCTGAGATAGAAGCAGTATTCAGACTAAGTATCAGGCCAGAGGCCACACACTTAAGCTTGTAACGTTGCCTATCTGCTCTTTTATTGACTTATTTTTGTCATTAAGTAGATAAATATATTAAAGAAAAATGTATCTAAAACAAATTTGAATATTTCAAAAGAGTGTTACAGAAGTTATTCAGTTTCAAAGCAGAGGAGGTAAATTGATAACAAAGGATTAATATATCCTTTTAGGACACAGGTCTTACTGGATACACCACACATTTCTACAGGACCTCTTCCTTGGAAGATCAATAAAGCTCCCATTTTGCTCATCATAAATTCATTCCTTATTTAAAAGGTCATTAGTTAGTCATGTGATGTTTAAAACTTAGATGGTTGCACATTTTGTAACTGCTTATCTCCAAGGTAATGATTCATAAAAATATATTCAATTTATATTTGTTAAAGGATAAAAAATTTAATGAGAAATGAGCCTTGGAAGGTCTTAGACATCTCCAACTGTGTGATTCTTACAAGACTGTTCCTTTCTTTTTCCACAGAATTTACCATTCTCCCTCTCTCCTTTTCTGGATCTTACAAATGTTAGGAAACTTGGTGATCTGTATATACTTCATGATCACAGAATCGCAGATATGAGTTATGACATACTGTGGCAAATGCTCAGAAGAAGACAGAGATTCATGGTCTGGTTCCTGCCTTCAATGAGTTTATCATTTATTTAGTGAGACCACACATATGAACAAAAATAGAAGTGACAACAAAGGACCATATAATAAATAAGCTTTTATTCATAGCTAGGGTCTATAAATTTTATCTGTAAATTTTCAGATATTAAATAGTTTAGGATTTGTGTGCTCTATATGATTCCTTTTTACATTCAACTTTTTATTTTTATATCTTTTAGAAAATATTAAAAATTCAACTAAATAATGCTTTTTCCTCTTATATACAACACATGATACCTATTCAGTAATAATAAAATCTTCTCTACCTGGAATTTGGCTAGTCAATCTGATTTCTCCAATATACTCTCTTGAGATAAAAAGTCTCAGTAAATAAAAGTTTCAGAGTGCACACACACATAACAAAATCAAACAAAAAAAAAAAACAAAAAGAACCTGTTACAACACCCAAAAAACTCAGGACCAATGTATTTTCTTTACCTTATAGGAAACACTCTATGACTCTTGCTCATAAATTTTCCACTCACTAGGATACAAGGATTCCTCCTTTGTGATTTTGTTCTGATCTCCCAATACACCCTTCATTAGAAGCAATAAACTAGAAATTATAAAATATCTCTAATAAATAGGTCTTCTTACAATGGCCACATAAGAGGATACTAAAAATAGAAAACAAAAGAAATTCTCACAAATATAAATAAAGCTAGACTATAAATTACAGTAAAGTAAAATGGTGAATGTATATATCAATAACTCTATTGTAAAGCAAAATTATGTTCAATACTTTCTTTGAAAAGATAGAAAAGTGTCCAATATTTTTAGAAAGACTTCTGTCAAAATACTTAGAATTGGGACTTTTAAAGTCATAGTAAACTCAGGGATAATATTTGAATCCTCATTTCTCTACATTCATTTAGTCAAATATCCTTCCAAATATATATTTTCAAATCTGTCATCTCCTCTCCATTTTCTAGATTCTCTTTTGTTAGAACAGTTATAACTGCTTCCTAATTGGTTTATCTGACTCAAATCTCTCTCAGACTCTAATACCTCTACCACTTAGCTATCAGAATTAAATTATTAAAAGAAATATCTGATTCTGATGCATCTCACTTTAAATACCTTGAATCGCTATGCTTTCTCTACAGAGTCAACTTCAATGTTTCCATTACTGCATTTAATATGTGGCCCAACCCATCTCCTCACTGTCCCCCACAAACTCCTTATTCAGGCTAAGCTCCAAGCAGCTCCATTTCTTCCCACAAACACCCCTCTACTTTCTCTGAGTGCTAAATTTCACTCCCCACTCCCCTGTCTATAATCCATCTAATAAGTCATCTTTCAAAGCACAGCTAACTGTGATAGTTTTGAAAACTTCTTTAAAACCCAAGATTTAAACCATCACTACCTCCTTTTAGTGCCTATAACATTTTCTTTATACAATTAGTGCAACACAAGATATATTGTGTTTTATTTATTTAGATAAACTCCTCTTCAGCCAGACTATGAGGTCCTTTATGAGATTTTTTTTTTTCTTCAGATTTCTAGCATAATTCCATCACAACATAGCCACTTAGTTAATGTTATTGGATTGACTTAAATGGCATGAAAGAACCGTAATGTCTGGATGCTCATATCCAGGACAAACTTTGTGTCCATGTAGAACAGAAAACTGATCATGCATTAGACATATGGACCAAGAGAAAGGTTATTACTCAAAATAATTATTCTCTACTGATAAATAAAATCAAAAGTATGTGTTGAGGACTTGATCATGTGGGGTTATAAACCTTTTATTATTTAAATACAAATCCCTTTAAGAGTAGAGTGAGACTTCTGGCCAAGATGAGGCGTAGGCAGACACACTATGCTGCCTCTCACAACCAAGATTAAGGACAACAAAAATATAGAACAACAACAAAAAAACACCCAGAACAGATATAGGTTTGAATTATACGGAAGTCTGACAATGATTCACCCAGACCGGTAAGAGGGGTGGAGTCAGCAGCCGGTGGAGAGGGGTCACTGAGGGAAGAAGAAGTAGCTGGTAGTCCTGGGTGCACGGGTGGTGGTTACCAAGCACAAGGAGGCAACGAGCAGACCAAGTGAGGCACACAAGGTAGCTGACAGTGGTCACACATTTGTGCGCAGATAAGCCAGGCGAAAATGGGCAGTGAGATGGACTGCGCAGCCCAGGGCCCCAGCACTGGGAAATAGAGCCTAAAGGGCAATGATTGAGAACACTTGTGAGAGTTGGGGTACCGTGAGGGAGTCCCAGCCTCATGGGAGAGTTCATTGGAGAGACCCACAGAGTCCTTGAATGTACACGAACCTGCCCACATGGAAATCAGCACCAGAGGGCCCAATTTGCTTAGGGAAAGTGGCGGAAGGGACTAGAATCCAAGAGAGAGCCAAGCAGGTGCCATTGTTCCCTCTTGGACCCCGCCCCCACATCCAGCATAACAACCCAGCGACTGGGTTGCCCCGCCCTGGTGAACGCCTAAAGCCCCACCCCTCACTACATAACAGCCGCAACCAGACCAAAAAAAAAAAAAAAAAAAAACCCTCAAAACCAAGGATGGCTCAAATGGTAGAACAGATCAGGACCCCAGAACTAATTCATCTAAGTGACCAAGAGGTAGCCAACCTATCAGATGCACAGTTCAAAGCACTGGTAGCCAACCTATTAGATGGATACTTCAAAGCACTGGTAATTAGGAAGCTCACAGAATTGGTTGATTTCAATTGCAAATTAGATGAATGAATGGAAGCTATAATAAGTGAAATGAAGAAAATTGCACAGGGAACCAATAGTGATGGGAGGAAAACTGGGACTCAAATCAATGGAGTGGATCAGAAGGAAGAAAGAAACAACCAAACAAAAAACAAGGAAGAAACAAGAATTCAAAAAAATGAGGATAGGCTTAGGAACCTCCAGGACATCTTTAAACGTCCCAACATCCGAATTATAGGGGTACCAGAAGGGGAAGAAGAAGAGCAACAAGTGGAAAGCTTATTTGAACAAATAATAAAGGAGAACTTCCCCAATCTGTCAAAGGAAATAGACTTCCAGGAAGTCCAGGAAGCTCAGAGAGTCCCAAAGAAGTTGGACCCGAGGAGGAACACACCAAGGCACATCATAATTACATTAGCCAAGATTAAAATGAAGGAGAGAATTCTAGAAGCAGCAAGTCACCTACAAAGGAGTTCCCATCAGACTGTCAGCTGATTTCTCAAAAGAGACCTTGCAGGCAAGAAGAGGCTGGGAAAAAGTATTCCAAGTCATGAAGGTCAAGGACCTACATCCAAGATTGCTCTATCCAGTGAAGCTGTCATTTAGAATGGAAGGGAAAATAAAGCGCTTCTCAGATAAGGTCAAGTTAAAGGAGTTCATCATCACCAAGCCCTTATATGAAATGTTAAAGGGACTCATCTAAGAAAAAGAAGATCAAAAATAGTACAGTAAAAAGACAGCAAACTCACAGATATTAACAACCACACCTAAAACAAAAGCAAACTAAGCAAACATCTAGAACAGGAGCAGAAACACAGAAACAGAGATCACATGGAAGGTTAGCAACAGGGGAGTGGGAGGCAGAGAGAGGGGGAAAAAGGTACAGAGAATAAGTTGCATAGATGGTAGGTAGAAAATAGGGGAAGGGCAAGAATAGTGTGGGAAGAGTAGAAGCTAAAGAACTCTTGACACATGGATATGAACTAAGGAGGGAAGTATGGGTGGGAGGGGATGTGCAAGGTGGACGGGAGTAATGGGGGAGAAATGGAACAACTGTAATAGCATAATCAATAAAATATAATTAATTAATTAATTAATTAATTAATTTTTTAAAAGAGTGGAGAAAAATGTTAAGTTCTTGTTAGGAATATAGTTCCAAGAGTCAGCCAAAGAACTGGGAGCAGATCATGACCAAAGGCTTAAAAAAAAAGATATTGGGAAAGTCCTAGGATCCTTCATAAGTTGTGGTGTTACTTTTATGTGCCAACTTGGCTAAGCCACAGCACCATATGTTCAAAAACCATTCTCAATGTTTCTGTAAGGTATTTTTTTAGATAAGATTAACATTTAAAACAGTGGATTTTGAATAAAGCAGAATACGCTCCATAATGTGGGCAGGCCTCATCCAATTAGTTGTAGATCTAAACAGAAAACAGACTGAGGTCCTCTGAGGAAACAAGAATTCTGCCTCCAGACTGACTTTGGGCTGAAGCTTTCACAACAAATCTTCCTTGGGACCAACCCTGCAGATTTTGACTTGCTTCCACAATTGCATATCTAATTCCTTAAAAACACCTCTCTCTTTCTCCACACACAAATCCAATTGTGCTGTTTCTCTGCGGGTCATAATTTTAAAAAAGAGAGGGAGAAGTAGGTTAATGGATACTCAAAATGTATTTTTAAAGTATTTACTACTAAAGCTGGTCATGCACAAGCCTGATTTCCAATATAAGGTTTATAAAAGCAAATGTAAATGTCCAACTTCAAAGTAAAAAAAAAAACTGTCAAGTATCAAAATAACACATTTTACCTTGTCTCACAGTTTCTCTTCTCAGCAATTGACCTGCATGTGTTATCTGATTTTCCTCACAAGTGAAATCTTTGATGCTGTTATGTGGTCAATTTACAATACCTAAAGAAGAATTACACATTTTGTATGCTGTATTCTCAAACAGGCTAGCTGGCATTCTCTTGTTAATGTCATCCACATTTAGTGCCTTCTTCCTAACATGTTACAAATCCCTTAGGTTTCAGTGTTCTTTATTTTCCTAGTAACTGTTTTAGTAGAAACTAGTATCTAAGCTCTTCCTTTTTTTTTAACCCAAGATCTAAAATGAGATGTTTCTCAGACCTAGTATTTTCAGGTATACATTCTTATTACAGAATAAGAATGTCATTATATTTTAATAAGAGCATCAAGTTAGTTTTACCTGCAAAAGGAAATCATACATTAGATCTAATCAGTGTGTCATAGCATTTATTTTTTTGTTTTCTTTGTCTACTTCTTTTAGAGGACGTGTTTCTCCCTATAGTATACCATTTTCTGTAGTCTCATTGGAGCTAAGAGCTGTTAGTTTTATGGCTGAAATAATTTTTATTTTTCTTTTCAGTCTATTCCCTTCATTCACAAAATTTTAGAACCAAAGTGTCTCTTAGCATTCATTACCCAGCTCATTCTCCAAGTTCCCACCCTCCGCCAATGAACTCATATAAAACTCTGACCACATGTCATTTTAGAATCATCCGAGAGCAACAATTTCCCAAACTAGATACCGTTTTATACCATAAACCTAATAACCATATGAATTGCTAGGGTATGAGACAAAATGTATGTGTGTGGATATGTATGCATATAAACTTATACCTACTAATTTTGTTAACTTATTACAGATTTAACGTTAAAAAAAGTAACTGTTAATCTTTTTTTATTTTTACCATTTTTAATAACAAATTTGTTTCCTCACTGTAAAATTAGCAATGCTCAACAGTTTTTAGAGTTTTAGAAAGTTGTTTCATATAGTAAAATGAGCAGTTTAATGGCAACCCCCCACCATTGGGCTACCCAAAATTAAATCTACCAGCAATGCAGTTTTCTTGAATTAATTCACCACACCACATTAGTTTATATTGTAGTCATTTTTAATTCCTCAGAAAATTATTTCGAAAATCAGTTAAAGCATCCTCAGACTTCCATTCCATAATTGAGGACACCTATCCATTTCTGTAGTCTTCATAATTGGATTTCAATTTTTTTTTAATGTTTTACTCCTACTGCCAATTTATGTCAATGACCAAGTATCTATACTCTCTTAGTCTTTGATCTGTAGCATTCTGACTTGTTTAGTATATTAGTCAGGATTCAATTTTAGGAAACAGAACACACTCTAGATATGTTTAAAAGAAAGGTATTTAATGGAATATTGGGTGCTTACAAAATTATTAGAAGAGCTGGAGTATAGAATTTTGGGTGAGCCCTAGCTTTCCAGCTACAATTTCTGTCATAATCAGGGAGCTGGAAAATTAAGTAATCATACTAGAATTTGGCTTCAGGACCAAAACCCCATATGTGTTTGTGGTATTACTCAGTTTGGCTACATCATGTTGCAATAAAAAAAAAGAACCTCAAAATTTTATAGGGTTAAAACCATAAAGCCTTACTTCTTGCTCATAAAATGTTCAGTGTAGACTATGGAGATTCTCCTGGTGGAAGTCTTCTGTGAGCTGTCTCATAGTTGCAGTTCTAAAATATGGGCTTGTGTGAGCACCATGGAAGGGGGAAAACAGATAAAAAATAATTTAATGGCTCTTAAATACTTTCTCCCCAAAGTTACATATGCTACTTTTGCTTCATTTTCATCAGCCAAAGCAAGTCACATGGCTCCCCTTAACCTCTAGGCAGCAGTGAAGTTTATCCATACCTCCAGTCTGGAAGGAGAATAATCAGCAATATTGGTGAGCAGTATTCATAACTACCATAGTCCTTCTATGTCCCTGATCCCATCTAATTTTGGTGATTTGCTCAGTCAAAGACTTCTTGGTTTGTATAATAGTCTCTACATCATGTCCAGATGTAGTTGGTTTTGATCCAGATATCTATAAACTAAACAGACAGATTATGCGCACCAACATCCAATTTTTAGGAGTGAACAAGACTATTGCAGGGAATACTTTCATTTTTTTTTGTTTTAATTGTTGTTCTTGTATAGTTTTCTGTCTTTTACTCCCATCCCAGCCCACCACCCTAGTCCTCCCCACCTCCCTCCCATTTCCACCCACCCTAGTTTTTGTCCATGTGTCCTTTATACTTGTTGCTCTAAACCCATCACCTTTTCCCCTGAAATTCCCTTCCCTCTCCCCTCTGGTGACTGTCATCCTGTTCTCAATTTCAGTGTCTTTGGTTATATTATGCTTGTTTGTTTGTTTTGTTGATTAGGTTCCTGTTAAAGGTGAGATCAAATGGTATTTGTCTTTCACTGCATGGCTTATTTCGCTTAGCATGATGCTCTCCAGTTCCATCCATGCTGTTGCAAAGAGTAGGAGCTCCTTCTTTCTTTCTGCTGCATAGAATTCCATTGTGTAAATGTACCAAGTTTTTTGACCCATTCATTTACTGATGGGTACCTAGGTTGTTTCCAACACTTGACTATTGTAAATAGTGCTGCTGTGAACATTGGGGTACATAGGTTTTGTTGGATTGGTGTTTCAGGGTTCTATGGATATAATCTTAGCAGTGGAATCACTGGGTCAAAAGGTAGATCCATTTTTAGTTTTCTTAGAAATTTCCCTACTGCTTTCCATAGTGGTTGTACCAGTCTGCAATCCCACTAACAGTGCACTAGGGTCCCCTTTTCTCCACAATCTCTCCAACACTTGTTTGTTGCCTTGTTTATGATGGCCATTCTGACTAGTGTGAAGTGATATCTCGTTGTGGTATTAATTTGCATCTCTCTGATAGCTAGCAATACTGAGCATCTTTTTATATGTCTCTGTACCCTCTGCATGTCCTCTTTGGAGAAGTGTCTGTTCAAGTCCTTTGCCTATTTTTTAATTGGGTTGCTTGTCTTGTTAGAGTGGAGTCGTGTAAGTTCTTTATATATTTTGGAGATTAAACCCTTGTCTGAGGTATCATTGGCAAATATGTTTTCCCATAAACTCAGTTCTCTTTTTATTTTAATACTGTTTTCTTTAGCTTTGCAGAAGCTTTTTATTTTGATGAGATCCCATTTGTTCATTCTTTCCTTTATGTTGCTTGCTTTAGAGGACATATCAGTAAAAATGTTGCTGCATGAAATACCTGAGATTTTCCTGCCTACGTTCTCCTCTAGGACTTTAATGGTGTCACGACATATATTTAAATATTGTATCCACCTTGAATTTATTTTTGTGTATGGTGTAAGTTGGTGCTCAAATTTCATTTTTTTGGCACATAGCTGTCCAGTTCTCCCAACACCATTTGTTGAAGAGGGTATTTTTACTCCGTTTTATGTTGCTGCCCCCTTTGTTGAATATTAGTTGACTGTAGAGACTTGGCTTTATTTCTGGGCTCCCTGTTCTATTCCACTGGTCCATGTGCCTGTTTTTATGCCAGTACCAGATTGTTTTCATTACAATGGCCTTGCAATACAGTTTGGTATCAGATATTGTGATCCTTCCTACTCTGTTCTTCTTTCTCAAAATTGCTGCAGCTATTCGGGGTTGTTTATGGTTCCATATAAATTTTTGAAGTGTTTGTTCTACGTCTGTGAAATATGCCATTGGTACTTTAATAGGTATTGCATTGAATCTGTAAATTGCTTTGGGTAGTATGGACATTCTGATCATGTTAATTCTTCCAATCCATGAACATGGTATATGCTTCCATTTGTTTGTGTCTTCCTTGATTTCTTTCTTCAGTGTTGTGGGGTTTTCTGCATATAGGTCTTTTACCTCCTTGGTTAGGTTTATTCCTAGGTACTTTATTTTTCTTTTTGCTATAACTAATGGGATTTTTTTTCTTGATCTCTGCTTCTGCTGTTTCATTGTTGGTATACAAAAATGCCTTTAATTTCTGGATATTGACTTTGTATCTGGCTGTTTGGCCAAATTCATTTATTAGGTCAAGAAGCTTTTTGGCAGAGTCTATAGGATTTTCTATGTACACTATCATGTCATCTGCAAACAATGATAGTTTTGTTTCCTCCTTTCTGATTTGGATGCCTTTTATTTCCTTTTCTTGTCTAATCACTGTGGATAAGACTTCCAATACTATATTGAATAGAAGTGGTGAAAGTAGACATCCTTGTCTTGTTCCTGATCTTAGTGGAAAAGATTTTAATTTTTGCCCATTGAGTATGATGTTGGCTGTAGGTCTCTCATATATGGCCTTTATTATATTGAGAAATGCTCCCTCCATTCCCACTTTGCTGAGTGTTTTTATCATAAATGGGTGTTATACCTTATCAAATGCTTTTTCTGCATCTATTGATATGATCATGTGATTTTTGTCTTTGCTTTTGTTCATGTGATGTATTACATTCACTGATTTGTGAATATTGAACCATCCTTGCATCTCTGGGATGAATCCCACTTGCTCATGGTGTATGATGTTTTTAAAGTGTTGTTGGATGCGGTTTGCCAATATTTTGTTGAGCATCTATGTTCATCAGTGATACTGGCCTGAAGTTTTCTTTCCTTGTTGTGTCTTTAACTGGTTTTGGGATTAGGATAATACTGGCTTCATAAAAAGAGTTTGGGAGTCTTCTATCATTTTGGATTTTTTCAAATAGTCTGTGAAGGATAGGGGTTAGCTCTTCCTTAAATACTTTGTAGAATTCTCCTGTGAAACCATCTGGTCCAGGGCTTTTGTGTGTCGGGAGATTTTTGATTGCTGCTTCAATTTCATCTGCTGTTATTGGTCTGTTCAGGCTTTCTGCTTCTTCTTCATTGAGTTTTGGAAGACTATATTTTTCTAGAAACTTGGCTGTTTCACCTAGGTTTTCCAATTTCTTGGCATTCAGTTCTTTACAGTAATTTCTTACAATCCTTTGTATTTCTGTGGTGTCAGTTGTAATCTCTACTCTTTCATTTCTGATTGTGTTTATTTGGGTCCACTCTCTTTTTTTCTTGATGAGCCTGTTTAAAGGCTTGTCAATTTTGTTTATCTTTTCAAAGAACCAGCTCCTGGATTCATTGATCCTTAGAATTGTGCTTTTAGTCTCCATGTCATTTAATTCTCCCCTGATCTTGGTTATTTCCTTCCTTCTACTTGCTCTGGGCTGTCTTTGTTGTTGGTCCTCGAGTTCTTGTAGGTGTACGGTTAAGCTGTTTGTTTGAAATGTTTCTATCTTTTTTAGGTAGGTCTGTATCGCTATGAACTTCCCTCTGAGGACTGCCTTTGCTGAGCCCCATAAGTTTGGGGTTGTTGTGAATTCATTTTCATTTGTTTCCAGAAACTTTTTGATTTCCTCCCTAATTTCATTCTTGACCCATTCATTGTTTAATAGCATGCTATTCAATCTCCATGACTTTGAGGGTTTCGGGTTTTTCCCCTTGGGGTTGCTTTCTAGTTTCAGTCCCTTGGGGTTAGAGAAAATGCTTGGTATGATTTCAATTTTCTTGAATTGTTGAGGCTTGTTTTGTTTCCTATCATGTGGTCTATCTTTGAAAATGGTCCTTGTGCATTTGAAAAGAATGTATATTTAGTTTCTTTCGAATGAAGGGTTCTTTATATATATTAGTTAAGTCCATTTCATATAGAGTGTTGTTCAATGCCACAATATCTTTGTTGATATTTTGTTTCGAAGATCTGTCCATTTTTGACAGTGGGGTGTTAAAATCCCCTACTATAATTGTGTTGCTGTCAATATCTTTCTTGAAGTCCTCTAAAATTTTCTTGATGTATTTAGGTGCTCCTGTATTGGGTGCATATATATTTACAATGTTTATGTCTTCTTGATGGATTCTTCCCTTCAGTATTATGAAGTGACCTTCTGGGACTCTCTTTATGGCTCTTCTTTGGAAGTCTATTTTGTATGAATATTGCTACCCCGGCTTTTTTTTTCCTGTCCATTTGCTTGGAAAAATTGTTTCCAGCCCTTGACTTTGAGTCTGTGTAGGTCTTTTGTCCTGAGGAGGGTCTCTTGTAGGCAGCTTATGTGTGGGTCATGCTTTCTTATCCATTCAGCTATTCTATTCCTTTTAATTGGAGCATTTAATCCATTTCCATTTAAGGTTATTATTGATAGGTACTTATTCATTGCCATTTTTGTACCTGTATTCCTCTCCCTCTCTTTCTCCTTTCCTTCCTTTCCTTAAAGCAGGCCCTTTAGTATCTCTTGCAAAGCTGGTTTTGTAGAGGTGTATTCTTTTAGACTTCTTTTGTCTGGGAAGCTCTTTATTTGGCCTTCTATCTTGATTGAAAGCCTTGCTGGGTAAAGTAGTCTAGGTTGCAGGCCTTTGGTTCTCATTACTTGGAATATTTCTTGCCATTCTCTTCTGGCTTGGAGCATTTCTATTGAGAAGTCTGCTGCTAACCTTACCAAGGCTCCCTTGTATGTTACTTCCTTTTTCTCCCTTGCTGCCTTTAAGATTCTCTCTGTGTCTTGGAATTTTGCCATTTTACTTATGATGTGTCTTGTAGTGGGCTTCTTTGGGTTCCTCTTGATTGGGACTCTCTGTGATTCCTGGATTTGTGTGACTTTTTCTCTCATCAAATTAGGGAAGTTTTCCATCATTACTTTTTCAAATTGGTTTTCTATCCCTTGCTCTTCTTCTTCTCCTTCTGGAATCCCTATTATATGGATATTATTACATTTCATATTGTCTTGCATTTCTCTTAATCCCTCTTCATTCTTTCTGAGCCTCTTTTCCTTTTCTTGCTCTTTCTGGCTGTTTTTTTCTACTTTTTCCTCCAACTCGCTGATCCGATCTTCTGCTTCATCAATTATGCTTTTCATTCCTTCTACTGTGTTCTTCAGCTCAGAAATTGTATTCTTCACATCCTCTTGGCCCTTGTTGATAGTTTCTATTTCCTTTTTCATGTTAATGTAGTTTGCAGTGAGTTGATCATAGCTTCCCTGGAGTTTCTGGTAGCTCATTGAGAGCTCATGGAGCTTCCTAACAACCATTGCTTTGAACTCCAAATCTGATAGTTGAGTTGCCTCCATTTTATTTAGCATTCTTTCTGGGGCTTCCTCCTTTCTTTTCATTTGGGGATTGTTTCTTTGTCTTCCCATTGTTTGTGAGGCTCTTCTTGTTAGCCTCAGCTTCTTAAATTGATCTGTTCTGGCTCCCTGGGTTTATGGTGTGAACTTCTGTGGTAGAATACCTGTGAGATTCAGTGGTGCAGTCTCCTTTGGGTATCCTGGGGTTCACAGCTTCCATTGTCTCAGCTGTTGGGATGTCCCCTCTTTGGGACTGACTCTGGTTTTTTCACAGTTTCAGGGTTTTTTTTTTTTTTTTGTCTCACTGGTGGGTATTTAAAAAGAGAAAAGAGGAAATAAAATGAAAAAAGAGGAAGGAAGAAGAGATAAAATTGAAAAGAGAGGAAGAAGGAATAAAACAAGAAAGCAATAAAGAGAAGCAAATGGACTTGAGGGGTAAAAAAGATAAAAATAATAAAAATAAATAAAAAATATTTTAAAAAATATTTTTTAAAATTATTAAAAAACAAAAACAAAACTCTTGCTGTTTTAAACTTGCCAAGCCAGTTTTTCTAGTCTTGCTGGCTGCAATCACCAAGGGGTGAGGGGTGAGAGGTGAGAGGTGACAGTGTCTCTTTTCTCCCTATTCAGCACTCAGTCAGCTTTGGGCTATTCTTCCCAGGGCTAGCCCAGTGCCTCTCTGAGCAGGACGTCAGGGTGTGGGCTCTGGGCCTGCTGCCAAGCCTTCGCTTTCCCAGAGTTTATTTATGGGCAAGAGCTTGGGTCTCCCAGGGATCAAGCACTCCCGGGTTTATGGGTATGAGTTCTGGGTCTCCCAGGGGGCGCATGTGCTGTCCTTGGTTTATGGTTGCGGGTTCCAGGTTTTCTACGGAGTATGTGTGCTGTCGCAGTTTACACGTGTGGGCTCCGCTCATTCCCTTCATTTTGCACACTAACCCTGGGTTCACAGGGCTGAGCTCCATGTTTCGCCCGGATTGTCAATACTTTCATTTTGAGAGATGAATGGGAGATATGTAGAATACACTGGTCTGCAGCAATTTAGAATTCTCAAGGGGCTTTTTACTCTGGAAGCAAGGTATATTCCTTCATTATACCCTTTTGTGGTTCAGAAAAAGTATCTCCTCTGATTGACTGTGGTCCCTGAGAAAAAAATCGTTCTTTGCCATTTTCCTTCTTGGTTACATGAGAACTGGGGATCAGGGAACTCTACCTTTCTTTGTGGCTGAGCAATTTTTTCAGACCAATTCCTGCTTATAGAAGTTTGTGCTTCAAGGGGTCACTCTAAGTCTTCAGTCAGAGATCACTTTCAGCTTAATCTTTGCTTCCTTTGGTAGAAAACTTTGTGAAAAATTTGTAGGCTCTTTGTTTGATTCCAATCAATAACACATGCTAACAGCCCAAAGTACAGTTTCCCTCTGGACATTGTTTTTAAATTTGCAGTATTTATTTGGTTTCTCTCTACCCACCATCTCTCTTTTTTGACCTAGTTGTGATTCCGAGCACTTGATAATGGTAGCTTCCTGATTGATATGTACCTTAATCTGTTTTCCACAAGACATTTTAACTAACTAAAAGATTTACTCAGCCACACTCTTAATTGGATCTTAAATCTGGGGTACTTCAATTCATTCAGAGATTATAGTAACAAATATGATATTCAAACCCTTAATTTAATTCTTATCCTTCACGACCTTCTTTAATGTTTACATGCACAGCAAAAGGCTGAGAAATAACTGCCTCTTTCTACCCCAGAAATCCCCAAGTTTCTAGTTTATTTCTCTTCTTGTTTTCTATTCTTGTTTGTTAAATGGTCTGATTCTTTTCTTAACTCATTATGTAATGCCTTTCAACAACAATCAATACTACTCATGTTCACTTTGCTATCTTCTTCCTCTACACATACCAGGTCATTAAGTACGTGATCATCATTCCATGTCCCCTCAGTAGTCCATACTATAAGTTATGTACCTATGAATAACAGGGACTATAAGTTTTCAGACTCAAATGATGGTTTCTCTCTTCTGCCAAGACATTGCTTTGGTACCACAGCATTTCAAACCTGGAATCAATGCCTGTAGTATTGAGATTAGTCTAGGTTATGTTATGGTAACAAATAATCTTCAAATCATGATTTAGAACAATGATGGGGAAAAGCATGAAACTAATATAATATTTTATGTCAACTGTAATTAAAAAAATAAAATTTATCTAAAAAGAGAAAACAAAACAAAAAACCACCCCACAGAAATGATGGCATATTTCTTGCTCAGACAAGATCTACAGCATGTCAGGAAGATTCTCCAGAGCAACTGTCATACACAATATCTCTGCACCAAAACTCCTTTTTGAGACATACTCTGCCTTTGCTCTAGCCAAGCAAAGAGAAAAGATGAAGAATTATATGCCAGCTCTATAGGCTTCTATCTAAAATTGATACATACTCCTTTCTTCACATTGTTTTGGTCAAAGCCAGTCCCCACCTACTTCAAGAGGTTGAAAAAGATGTTTGAAAAAAGAAGGCTTGAAACACTGGTATACAGCACTGATGATGAACACAATGGTGGCACAGGAGTAAGAAAGCTACCTCTGCTATCTTTGTAACTGCCCTTTGGCTACTACAAGTCTATAATTTGACACACCACAGTCTCCCATGCATAAGTCAGTGAGATACTTTTCTCTAGATCCCATGAAAGAGACCTGCTTCTGCTGGCAACATGGAGAAGTCATATTTGCCAGACACCAAACTTTCTCCACCCAAACTGTTTACACTTAATTCTTCCTAGGCTTTCTGAACATCCAAAGGCAAGTGTCTGTTTCCAAGGGTCTGCAGAGAATTCCTTCTTCCCTCACTAGTGATCTCTTCCTTTTAGCCCCCAAATTGGGACATTTACTCTGAAAATGAGTAACACCCTCCACAACCCTAGTTTTTTGTTTTGTTTTGTTTTATTTGTTTTTAAAGTATATTTTATTGATTATGCTATTACAGTTGTCTCAATTTTTTTTCTTCTCTTTATCCGCCTTGGCCCCATACCTCCTCCCACCATCCAGCATTCCTCTACCCCTTTTGTTCACATCCATGGGTTGTTTTATAAGTTCTTTGTTTTCTCCATTTTCTACACTATTCTTAACCTTCCCCTTTCTAGTTTGTACTACCATTTATGCTTCTTATTCCCTGTACCTTTTCACCTATCCTCCTCCCTCCCCCTCCCAACTAATCACAAAGGAAAACATCAATGAATCACCTGATTGTTAGAAATATTCATTTATTTAATCTAAAAAAACACTATGCTGCTTTGAGAAAACAGGTAAACAAATCCCATGTAAAAACTGTTAAGACATTTCTTTTGTAATGTTAATGTTATCAGCTTCATGAATCTCACATTCCAGCCACAGCCCCTGTGCTTTCTGATTTTGATTTATGCAGAGGCTGACCTGGGTCTCACTGTCAGCCTTCACACTTAGCCAGCCTGTAGAATTATAGGACTGTGATCTGGTACCTTCCTTAAAGGAAAACTTTAATGGAGGAATGTTGTCCTTGACAAGTGATAAAGCCCTTCTCCTTTCAGGTTACACCAAAGACCAAAGTGTGGTTAAAATAAATTGAAAATAAGAACACAATATGATTTAAGAGACAAGTAGAAGACTGTGTGTAAGAAAGCAAGAGTAGATGAAGGGAGAAAAGACAGAACCTGGAAACAATCAATTCTTATTTTTATAAAGCTTAAAGTCTAAGAGAGTAATTAGCACCAAGGCCAGATCAATTCTTCTAGACACAGTATTTTATTAGACTGCTACATGACAGCATACTAATTAGAACTGATTGTTCTAATTAGAATCCCATTAATAGCAAGTAAGGCAAAGATATATGTATCACCACATCCACAACACCATGACTGATCAAATGCTTTGACATTTAAGCAGTTACCAATGTACTTGCTTTTTGGGAGATATATATGTGTATGTAATGGATACCTGGTTACAGGGGTAGGAGGAGGAACTGATGAGTTTTGGGGGGTTAGTGGTAAGGGACAAGACACTCCATAGTAGGATGGTAGTGAAGACTTTAAAAAAAATTAGTAAAGACCAAACAGTAGAAAAATCTTCAATAAATTATCATTTCAAAAACTCAAACTAAAGTAGGGATATAAATTCTTTAAAGATTTGTAAGACAATTTCCTTTCTTACCTAAATATCTTGGTAAAAAAAGCAAAGATAAAATTTGAGTAGTTTTTTTTTATAATTATAATAATATAATCATAGTTTTGTATAGATTATATCAGATTCTAATATTGAAAAAAAATTTATTTATGTTGTTTTCTTTACATTGAAATACCTCTCCATACCACCCAAAAAATAAACAAATGAAACAAAACCACTCACTATCCATATTAAAATACAGCCTGAAGGGACTAAGGCACATAAACAGAACTTATTTATTATTATGTTCAATAAATACTTATTGAGTAGCTTCTCTGTGCCAACCATTATTCCAAGTGACAGAGATATGATCTCTATCAAATTTATTTTCTTGTTTTTTAAAGATTTTATTTATTTATTTTTAGAGAGAGAGGAAGGGAAGGAGAAAGAGAGGGAGAGAAACATCAATGTGTAGTTGCCTCTCACTTGCCCCTTACAGGGGACCTGGCCCATAATCCAAGCATGTGCCCTGACTGGGAATCGAACCAGCAACGCTTTGATTCACAAGCCTGCACTCAATCCACTGAGCTACACCAGCCAGGGCTCAAATTTATTTTCATAGGAGAAGCAACAGTGAAAGAAAAGCAGTGACTAATCAAAGAAACTATCTAAACATGTAAACCCTTATTCTTGACTGGACTTTACTCCAGAAGTTCCCAAAGAGCAATGTCTTCAAGCTCCTATATCCCCTACACTCCCATCCTGTGGTCTATCATATGAACTATCATGGTTGAAAATAGTTACATATGGGTTATTTCCCAGGATCTAGGCATTTCCACAACCCCATTGAGAGGTAGTCTCTCACATTCCTCTAGGACTCATACTACTTCCTGGCTGGTTCTGCCATATCTCTGGGATACCTAGAACTCTGAGGCACTAACATTTTAGGGACATTGTGATTTTTACAATAGCCATGTAGTAGATTTGGCCTACATGACATACCTGTTTATGCCCTACACATTTTTTTAATTCAGAAAAAATTCATTTGTATAGAGCACTCTAACTAGGTTCTAATTTATCATTGAATATGCTAGGTTATTTTATGAATTTCAAAAGCTCAATGTAGACCTTTCCTACATATTTTGTTCATGATTATATTGAAGTTTTCAAAGAGGAGGAATGGGAACATTTTAAGTTTACTCCTAAATAATTATGTATCATCCATTTTCAGTAAATTTCCCACCTATAGGCTTGATCTCTTCTCCAGCTGACAAAGATAATATGGGCTTTCTAATTCATTCATTGGAATATAATCAATATCTTTATATCATATATATACATAAATATATATAACTATATGTCACAGATGTTTCAGGAAATCCTAATTTCAATCTTGTGTGTGTGTGTGTGTGTGTGTTTAATAGAAAATTCTGACCACCTGAAAAATAAACTCCAGATATTAAAGACTTAACAAACAGAAGTTTCTTTGTTTCTCATGTCACATTCCAGGCTGCATTGCATGGTGGAGAGCAAGCAGAAAGAAGGGGCTCAGCTCAAGCAGGTATTCAGAGTTCCTCGTTCATTCTATCTTGTCACACCACCATCTTCAGCTCTAACATTGGACCTCCAGTTTTGCTGCATAATGAGAAGATAGAGGATGGTATGAGACAGATTTTTACGTGTTAGGCCTGGAAGCAGTGTACTTCACTTCTATTCATATCCCATTAACCTAAAAACTAGGTTCCAACCTACTGAAAGGAAAACACTGTATGTTTCCTAAAAGGAGGAAACCCATCAGTAACCACTATCTTTCTCTTCCACAGTGTATCATCACATATGCTTTTGCTCCTGTTTCACATCTAAAAGACTCTTTCTCCCTTCCCCAAGGAGACAACCCCAAATTCCATCTAGTCTTGCATCCAGCTAAAAGACTAGAAATTTTAGATGTCGTATTGCTCACTCATCTCTATCAGATGTGGGATCAGATGTGGCTCTTCTTCTTCTTTTTATTTTTTTAATTTTAATTGTTGTTCAAGTACAGTTTTCTGTCTTTTACTCTTGGTCCAGTATTAAAGTTAGTACCCAATTAATTGACAAATCTACTCTAAAAATTCAATAATGGGTCAGGAATAAGATTCCCTTGGACATATCTGAAAAGCCAATTGAGGAGAAAAGCTTGTTGAGGAGCTGTACATATTTTCATAATTAACTTCCTACAGCAGCAAGTCTATGGGTCTGAAGGGTCTTTTGTAATTAGAAAAGTCAAACACTTTTAAAATCTGACATCAGAAAATCTTTATCAGTATAGTTACATTAAAATCTTCATAGAATTTTGAGTTATTTGGCTTTAGATATTACATACACCAGAAACACACTGGAAGTTCTTTTTATATTTAAGTTTCAAATGTTCTTGATTATTTGCTTCCTTGCCTCTGTGTTCTCTCATTTCACCACAGGCAACATAGAGATTATCAGGTGTGAACAAGAGAAAGCCACCTTTTATTTGATTTTTAACCCAAGGCTGGGTCTTAATTTTGAAAATAACTCTCCCTCCTATTGCTTACTATACAGTATTGAGAAGCAGTGGGCTTTTTAATTTATTGAGGCCCCATATTTGCAGACTATTTTATTTTCACTTTCAAACCACTCAATTTCTAATTCTCTACTAGGTGTATCACTTGTTGAAATAATGATTTAAATACAGCCAGTATCAATACTCACTAACACTTTTTCCCCAGACAATTCCTCTGGAGAACCTGGCTCAATAGATGTAGAGACCATCTTCAAAGTTAACGTAGACAGCATTTTTTTTTACCAAGTATTCTGTTAACATATTCCACCAAATTTTTACTCTCCAATATCTGCTTATTGCTCATTTTTACACAATTATGCCAGTATCACATATTTAGAGGGTTCTTTACAGTAGCATCCTACTTCAACCTTCCAATTTTAATAGTTTATATGCTTTTATAATAAGCAGCAACAAAATTTCAGTTACCTAACTCATTGATTCTTTACTTAATGACTAGATCTCTTTCTTTCTTTCTTTCTTTTGCTTTTTTTTTTTTTTGCTTCTTTCTTCCCATACATAGAACACCCTCTCAAAAGGAGATAATCTCAATTTCACCTCACCTTTGCATTCAGGTGAATGACTTGAAATTGAAGGTTTTGTGTGGCTCAGTCATATCTATTGGGTCCAGATGTGGCTCCTTTTGGTACAATAATGCCCCAAAATAATCAGTTAGTTCATGAGGGGTGCTAGTCTTAATAAAGTTACTTAGGGATCCTCATATTTCTATCGTATACATTATGATTTTCTGTGTTGTCTCCACAATTGCTATGCAGTGGAAAAAGAAAGTCAAAATGTACACATAGGATTTTTATGGTCTAGGCCTTAAAACAGTTTGTATCACTTTTGTACATATTCCATTGTCTAGAACAGAGTTCTGTGTCCCTTACCTAAATATAAGGGATTTGAGAACAATGAGAACTGAGCATAGGAAGATGAAAAGAAACACAGAGCATGAACATTACTTGTACCACTACCCCCATAAATGTAATCATTTGACACAGCAATAAAACACAATTGAAAGTTTCAGTGCATTTACTATCTTTTGAGAAAACCCAGTACAACATTTGGAGAAAAATTAGAATGAAATTGAGGAGGGAGTCTATCAGAGAGCTGCTTTAAGGACATTGTATCTCTATTTTTTTTTTTATCTTGATTAGTTTTATAAGGAAAGTATCATAGCCCTGGCTGGTGTGGCTCAGTGGATTGGGTGTTGACCTGCAAACCAAAGGGTCACAAGTTCAATTCCCACTCAGGGCACATGCCTGGGTTGCAGGCCTGGTCCTCAGTAGAGAATGTGTGAGAGTCAACCACACATTAGTGTTTCTCTCCTTCTCTCTCTCCCTCCTTTCCCCTCTCTCTAAAAATAAAATAAATAAAATATTTTTTCAAAAAGAAAAACAGCATAAAAATACTGAGGGTGTTAATTATTATCAGAGTGCTTCTAACAAAAAAGTAGGGTTTTTTTTTTTATTGTGTTAGATAGTTTATGGATAAGCAGCATTGAAAAATACTCAGAGTGGAAAGTCAGGTGAAAAGGCTTGATGGGTCTCTTTTCTGAAGGAGCTGTGTGAGCTGTCACAGGAAGAAGGGTAGCTATATCAGAAATAGACTGAACCCCAGCAGTTTGCTGGAGTAAAATCCAGTAACTTAAAGCAGAGCTTGTGGTGCATTGTGGAGAACTTGCCCAAAGCCTAAACAAGAATGGACATGGGTGATGAAGCAGCAGGATCCTGGAGTCGATCCAGGATCGCTAAATCCTTGTTGGTGACCCAAGCACTAAGTCACTGAGAACCCAGTAAAATAGAAGTAAACTCAGGTCTCAAAGGAATATTCACAAACTGCATTCAAGTTACAACAGACCATAACTGGTCTGACATCTGGTAGGGTTCACATTTTTACTTTTAATTTACATGCTGTTTCTCTAGTAAATCTCATGTTTATCAACAGATGCATATTCATATACCATAGGCATCTTACTTATACTTCACAGCTGTATTATCTCTTTTTAGGTAGAAGAGTACAGCTATATGTTGATTAAAGTCTCTGAAACTCATTTTCTCCAGTTGGTGATTCAGAATGCCATCCGTTCCTGGAGTTAAGTCTGGGCAGGACCATACTCTCAATAGCTAGAGTTACCAATGTGACCTCTAACAGTGATTTAATGCTAATATTTTTACTTCTAAATTTCCAAATATCAGTATAGCCTTGTAATATCATACTTTCACTATAATAAGAAGCCATGCCAACCTCTTCAAATAATTGTCAGTGAATTACATGAATTCTTTAATTTCTTCTCTATAAAATTTTGGTGCAACTCCTCAGCTACTTTGTGAAACAACGCCCATATCCGTGAGTTTGAATTTCTTCCTTCAGCCCAGGAGGTCTCTGTACTTCGTGGAGAAGAAGGGGCCTTCTCAGGGAGGATACATTTTATTCAAAGTAGCGGCACATCTCTGCAGTGTGTTTGCCTTGTCCTCTCAGGGCCAGACTGCTGAATTCGGATTTTGAATCTAGTAATACAGTGAGTAGCTGGCAAATAAAATAGAGTTAAGCACAGCACTCTCATGTGACATTCAGGCAATATTATTACTAGGAAATTTAAGAACCTTATGGAACAATAATCCCAAGGATTGTTTGTGCAAATAAGATTGAATCTCTCTACAGAACTTTGCTAACATTCATGTAAGCATGATATATACTTATAAAAGTAAAAGATTTTGACTGCCTTTGTACTTTGTTTCTCCTCTATTCTTGAATGTTTATAGGTACAGAAATATTTTTAAAGTTTAAATTTCAGTTTTTATTCCCAATAAATGTAATTCATTTGATGATAAATTCTGGTCTACCATTAGGAAATGTGGCACACTAAATCATATTACTGATAGATATCTCTGCACATAGAGTTTATTATATAATATGGAGTATAAGGACAACATGAAACCATAAATTTTAGAAAATCTATCTCTATGTTTCTCATTCCACTTAGCATTTTCAACATTGTGTTATATATGACAAGGCCAATGTTTAATATACTCTAATAAGCTTTCAGTAATTTAAATACACTAATAACTGATTTATGTTTGTATATTTTATTTTTAAAATATTTATTTATTTGTTTTTAGAGAGAGGGGAAGGGAGGATGAAAGAGAGGGAGAGAAATATCAGTGTGTGGTCGCCTCTCATGTACCTCTTGCTGGGGATCTGGCCTACAACTCAGGCATGTGCCCTGACTGGGCTGACTGGGTATCGAACCAGCAACCCTTTGATTCAAAGGCTACCACTCAATCCACTGAGCCACACCAGCCAGGGCTATGTTTGTATCTTTTAAAATGTTAATTTTGATGCCTGAAATACAGTAAATGTTCAATTAAATAAATTATAATTGAAAGTAAGAAAAGGGAAAAATGAAAGAGAATGTTAAAAGAATTTAAAAGATGAAGAAAATAGAGAAAAGCTTCTAAAAACAGAAAATATATTTATTATTATTATTATTTAGTTTATTTTTGCTATGTTATTGGTCATTCTGAGCTCTACAAATATGATGTTATTGTAAACATCTAAATCTAGTTTTTAAAAAAGGAAATTGTGCCCTGGCTTGTATAGTTCAGTGGATTGAGCACAGGCCTGTGAACCAAAGGGTTGCTGGTTTGATTCCCAGTCAGGACAAATGCCTAGGTGCAGGCCAGATCACCAGCAGAGGGTGCACAAGAGGCAACCACACATTGATTTTCCTCTCCCTCTCTTCCTCCTTCCCTGCCCCTCTATATACAAATAAATAAATAAATAAAATATTTTTAAACAAAGGGAATTGTGTGGTACTGTAATATTTTATAGATGCTGAATTTGTCAAAAAAAAAAAAAGAAAACCTTTTAAAAGCAATTAGCAATTCAACAGTGACTTTATAAGCTTTCCAAATGTAACTTCATGCTGAGGGATTTTTGAAAACACCAAATGTAACTAAAAATCATTTTCATTACCAGTTTTCTCAACAAAACAAAGATAAATGTTAGAATATGTGTAATTTTTAAGGAAATCAGAGATTTGAAATCATGGCTTGCTAGCTAAAAAGCATACCTTTGTTTAAAAGATATCTCAAACTTACATTTCTAAATAAAGCTGTGGATCTTCTCCCAAAATTCTGGTTTTATCCAGACTATCCCACCCAAATCACAATTGATGGCAACTTCATCTTCCAAAAAATTTGGAAACATTTTTGAATGTTCCCTTTTCTCCCAACCCATAATCAACATATCAGGAAATCTGTGTAGCTCTACTTTAACAATGTACCCAGATTCAGACCATTTGTTGCCAGTTCCCAAAACCATTAAAAACCATCATTATTTTTCCCTGGATTATTGCAAAAGCTTTTTTTGTTTTTTTGGTTGTTTATTTTATTGAGGTGTAATTCACATGTAACAACATATTTAGTGTCAGATGTACAATATAATGATTTGATATTTACATATTTTGCAAAATGATCACCACAATAAGTCTAGTTAACATCTGTCACTATACATAGTTTCAAAATATTTTTCTTGTAATAAAAACTTTAAGATCTACTCTCTTAACTTTCAAATATTCAATACAGTCTTACTAAGTCTAGTCATATGCTCTACATTACATTCCCCTGACTTATTCATTTTATAGCTGGAGGTCTGTACCTTTTGATTCCTTTCACCCATTTTCCCTCCCTTTAACCCTTCTGCCTCTAGCAATCACCAATCCATTCTTTGTACCTAAGACCTTAGAAATGACATTTTAAGGCTGGCATTTTATTTTACATTTAAGATTGGATTTTTTTTTTTTTTTTTAGTTTTTACATGTAAGTCATGCAAGTAAGATCACATATGGTATTGCAAAAGTTTTTAAATGGTCTGTATTCACTTCTTTCTTTCTATAATCTATTTTTAAGGTATAGTGCTCTTTAAAAATATATAAACTAGATGGTTCGCTTTTTCTTTAGAGCTATCCAGTGGTAGCCCCTCTTACTTACAGTAAAAATCTTAGTCCTCCCAAAGGCCCACAAGGCACTACCGAACCTGCAACCCGCCCACCCAGGGCTGCCCCTTACCTCTTAGATCTTTCTTGTTTTCCACCCCAGTCACAATCATTTTGCACCAGCCACACTGACCTCAATATACCCCTAAAAATTGCTAGACATTGTCCCACTTTAGCAATTCTCTTTATGGACTCTAAATCATTCAAAAGTGATTCAACAGTGTCTACTATTTGGGAAATAGTAGGAAACCAAGTGTATATTACTGGGAAGGTTTTGAATAACTCAGCATTCTGATCACATATCAAAGAAACTGCAAGATAGAGAATCACGTGTCAAAACTGTGAATTTATATATTTAGTTATTTAGTATCCTAAACATATGTGTTATTTATTGGAACACCATTCCTAAGATTTGTACAAATCTATCTATCTATCTATCTATCTATCTATCTATCTATCTATCTATATCTATCTATCTATCTATCATCTATCAATTTGCAAGAATGACTCACTATTAGCAACAAATAAAGTCACAAACACACACTTTAACATATTAACTGCTATAAACAAGACTGACTGCCTGATTATATGGTGAACAATTCTTTCCTACATGTTCCTGTTCCAGTTCTTAAAAATGTTGATCTTAACTTTCAATGTGTATCTATGTTTCCTGCTCTTATTGTTGACTGCTATTAACATATACCTTCAAATTAGTATTCTTTACATTTATAGTTATGCATTATTTCTCAAAAGAGAATTATTTTTTTTTTAAATTTTTTCAGTTTGTCAACTGTTTGTTGTCAGGATTTGGGATTTAGAAGAACACATAACTTTTCCAGAAACATGTTTCTGCATGAACACTCTCGTTAGCTTACTACATCCAGGCATTGATAAATACTATCCAAATATGTAATATGAGTCATTTAATGTGGAAGGTGTCAGAGACGAAGCAGCGAACAAGACATGTAGTCCCTGAGGGAGCTGACATTCCAGCTGAAAAGACTAGCAGTTAACCAGCAAAGTACAATGAGCTATGATAGGAGTACAGCTGGGGAGGTTCTGAATGTTGGGAGAATACATATTAGGAGTTTGGTATCTTTTTATATTAAAATAAAATATAAACAATTAGTATTTACATAGGCTGATGATACTATTGGGCATTTATATGGTTAAGTATGGAAAATTAAAACTAACAGCAAGTGCAGTGGAGGGATACTTTCTAGTAAATATTTCTCAACATGTCTTTCACTTTTCCATGAGAACCAAATAAAATTGTTTATGTTTCATTATTTTACTTCAAAATGATGCCATTCACAGATGATTTATTTCTGGTTTATTACTAGATATCTACCCAATAAAGGAGCTGAGTGGATTGCCCATAAGTGAAGCATGGTCATGATGCTCAAGGCAATCAGAATCAGTATTAAGTCTCTTTTTAAAAATTTCTGAAAGTTACTCTGATATTGAGAGTACCACAGCTTTGAGTAAAAGCAGTAATCAAATTAATCCATGTGAATTATTTACTGCCCAGTGAATTACATATCTTTTACTGAAGTATAACAAACATCCAGATAAGTACAAAGTTCTGTGTTCAAGACCTTTGCACAAAGTGAACAACACCCTCATGAAAGGAACACACATCAAGAACTACAGCATCATGGACAACTGAAACTCTCTTGTATTACTTTCCCATTGCTACCCTGCACACAAGGGTAACCAATATTACTACTTCTATCAGCATAGATCATTTTTTCCAATTTTAATACTTAAAGAGTGGAATCCTTCAGCACATACTCTGTGTGCCTTGATTCTTTGACTCAAAACATTTTTGTGTTATTCATCTCTTTTGTAGTTCTAGTAATAGTTCATTCATTCTCTTTGCTGTTCAGAGTTCATGTTACTCACTATAACATAACTTATTTGCTCACTGTAGTGCTGGTGAACATTTGGGGTCTTTCCAGTTCTGGTTATTATAAGAAGTATTTCTATGAACATTTTAACACATGCATTTTATGAATAAGTATTTTGTTTGGCATGTAACCTTAAGGGTGAAATGTTGCTAACAGATTACGCTAGTGACAGTGAGTTCTCTCAAGCAACGAACCACACTGAAGACTTTATCTCTAACTGAATCCTCTATTCCATTTTCAAAACTTTCTGAGGCTTTTGAGCATACACAGCTTGAACATATCCCAAGGCTAAGTAGGAGCTTTTCCAAATCCTGGCAGGAATCTGGATTTCAACCTGAAATAGAATCACTTCCAGGTGGCAGGGCACAAAGGCAGTATTAATAACCCTTCTCCCTAAGTTATTTGACATTTTGTAAGAAATTGAAGTTCAGGAAGCAACATAGAGAATATAAAAGGCAAAATCAAAGACATTTTGAGTTCTTCAACTTTAGGAAAAGAAAATCAAATAAGTTACTAAATCACTTGTGCCCTTAGGCCAAGCTCAGGATAGAAACTTGAAAAGGTTAGTGCATTTTCTTCACAGTTGTTAAAGGAACATTGATTGATGATTATTCTTTTACTATCAAAGTAATTACTTCATGAATAGACAACGGTCATTGGGGAAGAGCTTTCTATATCTCCAAAAAAAGAAGGTAAAAGATACAAAGAAATGAAGGTTCTGAAAATAATTACAGTAACTTCTTTTGATTGCACACACATACCCACACGGAAATACTTTGAAATACCAAAGGAAATTTTTTAATACAAAGACATCTTTAGGTTTTAAATGGTAAGCAGGCACTAGTAGTTTTTGTTCAGTTTTATCAGTTTCTGAAGAATCCAAAATAGTAAACCACAAAAGATTTTAAAAAAAAAAACAGCTATTTAAAAAATTATCAGGCAGAAAAATAAACAATTTTATTTGTTTTTTTTTTCTTTTTTATTTTTTTTATGGGCATAGACCAATAAACTTTATTTTTCAAGTATATTTTATTGATTACGCTATTACTGTTGTCTGATTTTTTTCTCCCCTTTCTCCCCCTCCACCCTACACGATGCTTCCAGCATTCCCTGCCACCCCTTAGTTCATGTCCATGGGTTGTATATATAAGTTCTTTGGGTTCTCCATTTCCCATACTATTCTTAACCTCCCCATGTCTATCTTGTGCCTACCTATTATGCTTCTTATTCCCTGTACTTTCCCCCCCCTCCCCTCTCTCTCCCCACTAATAACCCTCCATTTTTGTGATTCTGTCCCTGTTCTAGTTGCTTGTTTAGTTTGCTTTTGGTTTTTTTTTTTTTAGGTTCAGTTGTTGATAGTTGTGAGTTTGTTGTCATTTTACTGTTCATAGTGTTTGATATTCTTTTTCTTACTTAAGTCCCTTGAACATTTCATATAATAAGATCTTGGTAATGATGAACTCTTTTAACATG
This sequence comes from Anoura caudifer, assembly GCA_004027475.1. NCBI lineage: Eukaryota > Metazoa > Chordata > Mammalia > Chiroptera > Phyllostomidae > Anoura > Anoura caudifer. The sequence continues at coordinate 135,639 of PVKU01000320.1, read as the reverse complement.
ATCTTATCTGGAAGCAGTTTATCTGCCCTTCCATTCTAAATTATAGCTTTGCTAGATACAGTAATCTTGGATGTAGGTCCTTGCCTTTCAAGACTTTGAATACTTCTTTCCTGCCCCTTCTTGCCTGCAAGATTTCTTTTGAGAAATCAGTTGATATTCTTATGAGAACTCCATTGTAGGTAACTGTCTCCTTTCCTCCTGCTTTTAAGACTCTCTCCTTATCCAAACTTGGGTAACTTAATATGATGTGTCTTGATGTGTTATTGCTTGGGTCCAATTTCTTTGGGACTCTCTGAGCTTCCTGGACTTCCTAGAAGTCTATTTTCTTCATCAGGTTGGGGAAGTTTTACTTCCTTATTTGTTCAAATAAGTTTTCAATTTCTTGCTCTTCCTATTCTCCTTCTGGCATCCCTATGATTCAAATGTTGGCATATTTAAAGTTGTCTCAGAAGTTCCTCAGCCTCTCCCCTCATTTTTTTAAAATTCTTGTTTCTTCATTCTGTTCCAGTTAGATGTTTATTTCTTCCTTTTGTTCCAAATCTTTGAGTTGCGTCCAGGTTTCTTCCCCTTCCCTGTTGGTTACCTGTATATTTTGCTTTATTTCACTTTGCATAGCCCTCATTTCTTCCTTCATTTTGTGACCAAGCTCAATCAGTTCTATAAGCATCCTGCTCAACATTGTCTTGAACTCTGCATCTGATAGGTTGTCTATCTCCTCATCACTTAGTTCTTTTATTGGAGTTTTGATCTGGTCTTTCATTTGGGCCATATCTCTTTGTCTCAGTGCACCTATTACTTTTTAATGGGTGGAGCTAGGGCAGGGCAACCCTCCTTGGTGCTTTGTGGCATTGTATTTGGGGGAGGGGTCTGAGAGGGAACAATGCTACTCACTCTGCTCTAGCCCCACTTTCTTTCAGTCACTTCCTTTCTTTCCACAAGTGGATTGTGCCCTTTCAAGTGCTGATTTCCAGGTGGGTGGGCTTGTGTAGTTACATGACCCCGTGGGTTTCTCCAAAGGACTCTCCCATGAGCCTGGGAGTTTCTCCCAGCACCACAACCCCCAAAGATTTTTAGGGCCAGAGGTTTTGAGTCTTTCATTTCCCATGCTGGAACCCTGGATTTCATGGTCTGTCTCGTTCCCCAGCTGTTCTTCCCAGTTTATCTACACATGATTGCAGGACCACCCAGTCCATCACAATCCCCCCTGCCTCACCCACATGGTCTGCTGCCTTGCTGTGTGTCCTCTCCACCCTGGCTGCCCATCTCTGCCCCTCCAACTGCTCTGGATGAATGTTTCTTTAATATCTTGGTTGTCAGACTTCCATGCAGTTTGATTTTTCTGGCACTTCTGGTTGCTTTTTTTGTTTTTAAATTGGTTGTTATCCTTCTTTTAATTGTGCATGTAAGTGAAGCATTTCTACTTATGCCTACATCTTGGCCAGATATCGGAATAAATTTTCCTTTTAGTTTTTCCAGTGTCTAAAACTCCTCTCTAGGTTTGCAGGACTAAATCTACATGAGAGGCAAAACTTACAAGAATGATAAAAACTGAAAATCCTAATATTCATTTTCCTTGTGTCCTTTGCCACTTATGATCTAGAGCTTCCAATAAGAACCTGAAGCCTGCCTCCTCCTAGTGTGAATTCAAAATAATGACTAGTGCTTCCTGGATGCCAGGTGATGAAAAGATCAGTTTCTAAAAAAAGCACTGGTCAATTTGCTGCTGCAGCATCCATAGTTGAGTGTGGACAGTGGAACTATTTCAAGTTAGGGTGGATGTTACTGGTAGAGAATGGTGCCCTCACTGAACTCAGTCTGCGTTTTAATTTTGGGTATATTCAGGCTGCTTAGTCTCTTAGAATCTTAGCAATTTTTTTTATTGTTTTTCAAGTACAATTGTCTCTATTTTCCCCCATCTCCTATCCCCCTGACCTACTTCCACCCCCCACCCTCATTCCTACCCACCTTTGGCTTTGTCCATGGATCCTTCATACAAGTTCCTTGACAACCCCTCCCAAGCTCTTTTTTTTTTTTTGCCCATTATCCCCCTTCTCCCTCCCCTCTGATTACCATAAGTCTGTTCTTTATTCCAGTGTCTCTGTTTATATTTTGCTTGTTTATTTGTTTTGTTGATAAGGTTCTGCATATAGGTGAGATGAAATGGTATTTGTCTTTCACTGCCAGGCTTACTTCACTTAGCGTAATGCTCTCCAGTTCCATCCATGCTGTCAGGAAGGATAGGAGCTCTTTCTTTCTTTCTACTATGTAAATGCACCACAGTTTTGGGGGGTTTTTTTGATCCACTCATTTACAGATGGACACTTAGGTTGCTTCCAACATTTGAATATTGTAAATCATGGTGCTATCAACATTGGAGTGCTTAGGATTATACCCAAAGAACCCTGAAACACCAGTTCAAAAGAATCTTAGCAATTCTTTGAGCTGCCTAATATCATTTTCATAAACATGTTGTTTAAGGTATAGCCAAGTCTTTTCTGTGGCTTTCCACATGAACCATGGTCAAGAGCTGAGGATAATCACTTTCAAATAATGATTGTTTTCTTTTAAGAAGTGCAAATTATTTGAGAAAAAAATTTAATTTAATAATTCAAAATAAATTTCTTTTGCTCAAGAGCATAACATATTATTTTTACTTGCTCCATTCCTCAATGTGACACTCAATAAAAAATTATGGCATACAAAATATGACTATTTCCTGGAGGTCTATTAAAAGGCTTGGTAATAAAAGAAGTCACTGCTTTAAATAAAATGAGTTTTGTTATCACCTGGGTATTTGGTCTTTTACGTCCTCATTTTCTTCATTAACTAGAACGGAAACAGGTGGACATTTCTAATATGAAATGCAAACAATTATAATAACAATGATTCCATTAAATAACATAACAGGCACTTTCCATTTCTATGTAGCCATGTTGTATGCATTTAAAAACTATGTGTGTAGATACATTGCTTATAAAGGAATTTAATTATGAAACAATCACATTTTTTAAAAAGCCTTTAAAAGAAGAATAAATAGGTATTCATCCATATCGATGAAACTATTTCACCACAAAAGAAAATGATATTTTGGTAAATAAAACCATCCAATAGTTTAAAGAAACACAATCACTATGTTCTCCCCTTCCAGTTCCACAGCTGACCAAACTATGTGCCAACCAAGCAATCTGCTTTGTCTATCTCAAATCTCTTCTAAAACAAAAATTATTTTGACCTTCAACTATATTTTTCAATTAATACAGAATGGATAAAGTCCTGAGCATATTTGAATGAATTTTTTAGAAGTTCAATACAGGTCAGAGAATGCATTGAAATATGCTCAGGACTTTATCCATTCTGTATTAATTGAAAAATATAGTCGAAGGTCAAAATAATTTTTGTTTTAGAAGAGACTTGAAGTTCAATAGAGGTCAGAGAATACCATTATCAGAAAAGACTATGTATTTACAATGTCATTACTTCTCAACAAAAGGGCAGCAAAACCCCATCAGTTATATAAGACTGCGCTGGAAGCAAAGGAGAACTGTGTGTTAATAAGTTTATTTTTATGAAGTTTAGAATAGTTACTGGAAGGACATTCTGTAAAAACTATTCTATGGTGAAGTTAAAGGATGCCAGGAATAAAAATTTTCTTCCTGAGTAAATAGCAATACCTACAGCAGTGAAGATAAATTATGATGACATTTTGTAACACAGAGAAGGAGCTTCCTTTAAAATATAAGATTTGCACAAACCTTTTAGAAAAGCCATTGGAAAGGTCAACTTGCTGTAATCCATTGGTTTCCAGCTTCAGTTGCAATGACAAGTTGGTGTGTTGTAATCGGTCATAGAGATGTGTTACAGGTAATTTGTTACAAACAGTATTTCAGGTACCACAGTTTGGGAATAATTTGCATTTTATGAATTACAGTCTGGTCAAGGTTATCCCTGTAAATAACATCACTCTCACTTACATGTCAAACATCACTAGGGAAGGGCTGTGTATGTCATGGGTACTTTATTCTTCATGTGTGGCATGAGAAAGCAATGTTGAGAACTATAGAATTTTAGCATTGCTTAATAGATTAAGGATGTCCAATGAGTAAGTAATCTAGATTAAATGTTGTCCTTTTTAGATGTATTGAAAACAAATTTTGATAAGGTATAAAACTGTTGTTTCACATACTGAAAGGAAGAGAAAATGGCCTAAAGTCATTTACGCTAAACTCCAAATTGAAAGCAAAACAAAACAAAAAAGCTTAAAAAAATTAGTTACAGAGTTGATTTAATTTAATTTCTATGTGAAGATTAACCATAAAGAACAGTAAACAAATTGGTAATATGATAAAACCTAATGAGTTATTAATTTAATTATAAGTATAAAAACCAAAAGCATTACAAAGCCCAAAATTAAATAAAATTCTTTTAAAATTTGATTACATATTTTTCTATATTGAGAAATGATGAACTTTCTGGCTATAACTACCTATAATGATATCTATAATTCACTCAATTCTTTTACCTTTAGTGCCATTTTTTGCCCCTCGTGAAAAAATAACAACTGGTTTACAGAAAAACGGCAGTGACAATGCAGTTTTTTTAATGTCTCAGAATCCACACCAAACAAACAGTAACAAAACAAATAAAAACAAACAAACAAAAAACAGAAACTAGATAGTACATCAAAACCTGTGGGCAATCTCCACAAAAAAAGTTGACCATAAATTAGAGCTGCTAATACCAAAATCTAAATAGTTTGGTGTAAACACCACCAAAATCATGTATGCATTCGTTATCTGTCTAGGAGGAAGCGAAGGAAAGCAAAGGAGCATCTAGTAGAATCTAAAGCAGAAGAACTCCCCAATAGCCACAGGTATTCACTGGAAATCACCTCACACCAAATCAAGAACAGCAGCTAAGGAAATAAATGAATGAATGAATGAATGAATGAATGAATAAATAAATAAATAAATAAATGATAAATGATAAACAGCAGCATTTGCCCAACTAACACCTTGTAACTGTTGAATACAAAAAGCTCATGATTAGGTCGGAAGGATCTGGAGACCTACAGCAACCCCTTTAAACATTTGAAACTAACCCACCTAGGAATCCATTCCATGCAGAGCCCCAAACCAAGAGGGAATTGTTAGGAATGGAGTCAAATTGATCAGAAAGGGAACAATATACTAAGGAAAGAGAAAGTTCAGAGAAAGATGAAGAATGGGGATAGGGCAGAAAGCTCAGAGAGCAAGCTACTGTATTTCTAAACACTTTATGAAATCAAAAGAGGGAGCTCTGTGAAGATAGGAAAGTTATCCTAAACCCCAACAAGGGGAGTAATAGCAGAAGAACATGGGGTGCCTTTTTGAGAAGATTAAAATCTTCCAATATTGATTGTGATGATGGTTTTAAATATCTGTAAATATAATAAAAACCATTGGATTATATACTTAAAATGGGTTAAATATGTGGTAATATAATTATTTCTCAATGAAGCTTTTTTTAAAAAGATAAGTATATTAAAACAGTGATCCATAGGTGATTTCATATAATAGCAATTTCTGAGGAAGAAAACCAACAGCAAGATAGCCAAACAAATACAAAAATGTTTAATTAAGGACAACTTTACTGAATTAATAGAACTAGAAAAATACTTTGGACTACATGTTGAAAAAGCACAGCAGTTATCTAAAACTATTGACAAACCATAAATATTTATTGTCAAAGTAAAGAGGTAGAGGAAACATTCCTAGAAGTTGAGGATATAAGAGATCCTGTTGATGGACCATGAGGGCCAGAAAATACAGTGGAGGCACTGGGAAGATGAGGAGTGTGAAATAGGGACTTATGGACACAGGCAAAGCTTTAAGAGGATGTTGCAGCCTCAGAGTGTGTGTGGCCTGTGTACTAGCAGCCTCAGCTCACCTACTGAAAAAGAATTTCTGGGGTTTGAGTTCAGGAAGATGTGTTTTAACAAGTCTATAGTTGAATCGTATGCATAGTCAAATTGAAAAACACTAGATTAGAGTCAGAGTGATAAATAGTGACCTGGAAATCTGGGGCTTTGTGCAGTGATTGACATCGACAGAGTTACAGGACACAATGTGATTAGTTCCCATGACCTGGAGTCAGATCACGGTGATGATACTGTAAGATCTGGGTTAGAGAAGAATTGCTGTCTTTCTCAGAAAATGCAGAGGCTGTTGGGCTCCCTCGAGATTCCTGTAAGTGGAGGAGAGGAAGCTCCTTCCTTGTAGAGTGAGGACATATCTACATGACACAATAAGGCCAAATGGAAATATACACAATATATACATATGCAAGATGGTTACAGAGTAGCCTTTTTACAGATAATTCAAGCCTGTAAATATCCTGATTTTACTATTGTCAGAGTTAAAAGTATGTTATCTATTGCTTAAAAATTAAAACATGCTAAATATGCCCTTTCTGAACATTTGAAGAACTGCCTTTTTTAACATGTCTTTATTGAAAGTTTATTCAGGATAAAGAAATTGATGTTGGTTAAATAGTTATTTTTAAAATAAGTGACTGAAATTTGGTACATAAGACAGCTGAAATTGATATAATTTTTTTAATTTGCAATAATCTTTTTGTTCAGTTATAAAATGGATTCGAATGTAATTACTATATCTGCCCCCCTGAGTTCTGACAGAGAATATGTTTATGACAATGCTTCACAGAGGCTGGACAACAAAGCTCAGATCTCAGCTTGTGTAGAACTGTAAAGGAGGTCTTATGGAAATAAAACTAGCTCTTCCAGAAAAAAAGGATTTAATATTTTAATAATGGCAAATAAACAAGCCTGAAGTTAGTGTTACTACCTCTCTTTAATGCACCCCTCTTACCTTCAAGCAGAACACCTTGTAGCTAGAAATCATGTTCTCACTTCTTTTAAATGATGTACATGCTTAAACACAAGCCCTCAGATGTCAGCATTTTCTTCATAACTGAATCTCTTATACATGAAGGAACTGATTTCTGCACTGTCCTATTTGTAATGTTATCATAGGGGCAAAATGTATATGAATGTGTGATTATCTGCTGAGTGCATCTGATGTCAAGCTGTCTCTAAACATTGAAAGAAAAGTCACTTGCGGATCCAGATAACAGTGTATTTCTGTATCATTCAAAGGAAGAACTAGGGAAAGGTTGATTAAATTGAGTTATATTTTTGTGCATACTTTTTGTTTCATTTTCTTTGCAGACCTCTCAGAGATGTAGAGATGCAGATTTTGTGATACATTTCTCACCACGTTTAATTTGTGGTGAGAAACTGGGACTTCCTTCTAGTTCCAAATGTTGCTGTTGTTCCCTACTGGGGATTTGAAGAGTGTTCTTTATATGTTGGTGGAGCAAGAAGTTTAGGGTTTCCATTTGCCTCATTTTATTCTTTGCAATTCTTTTCTTCCACCTCCATTATTTCCCTTCCACACTATATCCCTGTGGTGATGGAGTATGTTTCTTCCTGTCTCCATTCTCAAAGTTAGGAGCTATACAAAAATAGTTTAGTACAATTCAGACATGATCTCATCTTGGGAACAAGCTCAAGGAAGTGAGGGGGAGAAAGGATCTGATCTAAAATGAGAAAAAAAAAAGTTGTGCTAAGGAAAGCTCTGACCTTGGTGATTTGCCAATCACACAAAGTGAACATGACATTGATAAGCAGTACTCAGAAAGCAGTACAGAGGCAGAATGAACTGGTCTCCATGGGGTTCAAGGCTGAGACAGGTCCATGGACTAGCAAGTAATATAACTGGTTAAGTCAGACTGAGTAGAGTGGTCTAGAAAACACATCTTTGCCAGGGGAACAACTGCTCTCAGTTATAGCCAATTCTTTGTGTGTAGGAACCACAGAAGCAAAAACTGCTGCCTTCATGATACTGACGACTAATGATTAACCTTTGACTAGGAAGTATTTTTAATCACTTCCTAGATAAATTGTGAAGGCAAAAAAATGCATCTGTGGACAGAATTCAGCCTGTGGATCATCAGTTTGATAATTGTGCTATAGTTTCATTTTTTTATTATTATTTGACACATAGTTCAGACTAAATAAGGCTGTGATATAAGAGCTATCTCAAATAACATTCATACTTACTTCTGAGGTAATAGTGTGAGAGGCTCACACATTTGTCTTAATATAGCTACTTGCTGAGTTAAATCAATAGACAAAGATGCTGTATTGTCAGAGTGCTGTGTTAGGAAAATGGTCAGCATTGCAACTGACTATATGTGTGTAGAAATATATATATACTTTCCAGATTACAATTTCAAACTTCTGTGAAGTCAAGCAGTCAAGGTGTAAAATAATGCATATTGACTATATCAACATACTAAAGCATAATCCTAGGAAATATATGGTTAATACAGTATATATTTTATAAAATTTTTTCTTTTCTCATTTTTTAAATCTAATCTTTATTATATTTTTCCATTACCATTTAGTTCCTTAGAGAGATTTTTATTAAGCTACAAACAATTGCCAGATACAATTTCATGTTCACACTTCAGAAACTACAAATGGAAAAAAAAAAAAAGAAACTACAAATAGAAAGTCATCTAATATCCTATATTTACAAAGTATAAACAGGGTATATTATTGAACCAAAAGCTTACTAATTCTTCTAAATGCAAAATTAAGAATAACTTTACATTAGTAGGCAGGATTTTAAATTAAATTCAAGAAATATTGAACAGAAGCAAGTTTTTAAAGTAATTTCTACTTATAATGTAGACCAAGATGATACAGATTATCATACTTTTCTTAACTCCTTTCCTCTTATAAAGCTTTACCTGTCACTTAAAGAAGATGATATTCATTTGGTTCTCAATGGGATGATATGAATTTAATTGGCAAGAATATACATATAATGTCCTGGAAAATGAAGATGGCAGTCCTACTCCTTTGTAGCAACAATATTTTCATTTTTGCCATGCACTTTAAATGGGAAAATGACAACTTCAGTTGTGTCCACAGAAGAACAAGAAAGAGCCTGATGGTCTGTTCACTCTGGAAAGACGACAAAGGGAACAAGGGGGAATTTCACTGGATACATGAAGAGAACCTGTGACACCAGTCTTCAAATTCAGTAGGGACTGTCATTGGATTAACGTTTAAAGTAAAAAGCCAGAGCATAAGGAAAGGAGGAAGATTTCAGCCTAATATAAGCATGAGTTGCTTTTTATTCAAGTCCCTGGCACAAAGGACACTCAAGAAGAGCATAAATTTGCCTTCAGATTCAACCAATACAGGGGTTGGCAAAAGTACATATATGTTGTTTGTATGAGAAGTAATACAATAATTAATAAATAATAATACAAGAATAAACTCTGTTTTGCTTACTCACCACTGTAAACTTACTTTTGCCCATCCCTGTAGATTTAGCTAACATTTTTGAGGGTCCCTGTCATTCCAGTCACTGAGTATATCCTTTGTTCAGACAAGTCACGGTGGCACAATTTATTTACCAGGTAAGACCAGGACTGGGGAAGTTTTATAGGGTTTATTTCCTAACAATTAGATCCTGTGATCTCATTTACCATTAAAATGTTGAAGTATTTCATGCAGATTGTTTATTTGAGGGTGGACTTATGGTCACAATTTAAAAAATTAATATACACATTATCATCTGGTAAAATTTCTGAAGAAATTATCAAATAGTAATTTATACACAAAAATATATTAGTATCAGAAAATATAGACTTCATAAAAATGATATATTCAATTTTCAATAATATTTTAACAATATATCTAATAACATATTCAAGTAAACAATACATTTAGACATGATTAAGAAGGCAAATTTATTATGAAATTTTTGCCAAAATAAAAATAATTAAAAATATCTTCACAATTGCTGCTTATTGAGAAGTTTTATCTAAATGGCTAATGCAACTTAGAAAAGAAAAAGATTAAAACAGAATATCTTGAATAATATAAAATACATTAAAATTTTCAAAAAATTTGTTATTTTAAAATAAAATTCTCCCTCCCCCCAAAAAAATTCAATGCTGAAAGGATGATAAAGGTTACAGCAGTGATTAAAAAGTGTAATTATTAAAGACTTCCAATACTTGATTTTAGCTGTGTAAATTAAGTGGTTCCTGTCTGAGAGCTAATAAAGAAAGAAATTGTTTTGGAGGTTAATGCATTCTGGTGCTATGTGTCAAAGTAGTCGGGACCACATGTTGGTCAGAAATTACTAACAGGATGCCAGTGAATCATTTACATGGTCATCAACTGAGCCGCTGTCAACAGCGAACAGCATGCCCTAATGAGGACCCAGCTCTTATTGTCTGAATGGCACAGGTGCCATCCATTCCACTAAGTTATAGACAACTACATGAATAGACCATATGCATTGTGCTGAAAAACATAACACCAAACAGTGTCCTAATTTTATTGTAAGTTAAAATGAGAACTTAATATATAACTGCTTCTTGGAAAAAATGTGATTGTGATGTGTACTTATCTAGAAATAATCCCTTCACTTTTTCCAGGCTTCTTAATTGTTTGTTTGACTTTAAAGTCATTGCCATTACCGTCTCCTGGCATCAATCAGTTGCATAAACTTAAAACTCATTTTAGACTAATTTTGTTCTTGAGTTTTTATGTATATTTAATCTATGTTGTGTTGTATTATTGTTATGAGTTAAATTGTGTCTCCTAAAAAGACATGCTGAATCCTAACCTCAGTGCCTCAGAATATGACATTTTTTTAGAAATTGCAGATATAATTAGATGAAGTAAGATGAGCTCATACTTCATACTGGTGTATGGTGGGCCCTTAATGATATATAACCAATATCTTCATAAGAGAAAAGAAACACACAGAGAGAGAGAAGACCATGCAATGACAGAGGCAGAGACGGGAGCGATTCAGCTGCATACCAAGAGTTGCCGGAGATGGACGACCCTCTCAAGTAGGTTGGCAGAAGCAAGGAAAGATTCTCCTTACAGGTTTCACAGGGAGGCTAGACCTACTTTTTGGAAGTCTAGCCTCCAAAATTGTGAGACCATAAATATGTTTCTTGCACTTTAAGCCACCCAGCAATTTGTGGTACTTTGTTTAAGCAGCCATAGGAAAGTAATACAATCACACAGTCCACATAGGCAGAGAAAGTAACTAAATTCCATTTGTCTGTTAATTTTTTATTTATTCAACAAGTATTTATTAAATTATTGCTCTGTACCAGCCACTGTTTGGGATGCTAGAAACATGTCAGGGAAAAAATAAAACAGTCATTTGTTTTTCAAACTGGTGGTCTTTTGGATATTGGTGGCAATGTGAACTAAGCCCACAAACTCTTATCTAACACCCGCTAAGTTGGAAAACATAAAATTCTTTACCAAAAAGTCACCAGCATGACCAAATAAGGAAATGTCTGCTACTTTATATAATAAAATTTGAAAAGTGCAGTCAGGAAAAGAGAGGTGTTTCTTGTTGACAGCATGATATATTTCTGATCCCTCCTCAGCTCAGATCCAAGCAATGATACAAAATGATGAAAACCAAAATTATATTTGTTACATAATTATAAAATAAGAAGAAAGTCTTTAATTGTTCAGGTCTAAAACAGAAGCTACCCATGTGGAGGGGCACACATCAGGCTGGCAGCAGATTTCTCCGCAGCAATAGAGGCCAAAATGCCCAAAGATAATGAAACAGTGATTACAAAATTATGTAAAAAGAATCTCTTTCATGAGAAAAATTACATAGAATAGAATGTTAGTGAAATAACTCTGACAAAATATACATAATAGAAGCAAAAAATTGACAGGCAAGTGGTGTGAAAGAGGTAAAAATGTAAAATTGCTAATTGCTTAATAGTTTGTAATGAGGAGTTGATCTATTCTGTCATTAATAAATCTCTGTCCCTTTCACAAGTTTGATTATATTTTATTTAATCTCAAAGAGACATTGTAGAAATGAATGTATATTAAAGTAAAAAAGTAATTAAGCAGGTCTACTTCAAATCTTTTTAATAAAGTAAATGCTTTTCTATTAAAAATTTCTTAAGTATTATGATCCCTTACTTATAAAAGTCGCTCTATTTTCCTCTTCTTCCCCCTCTCCTTCTCTCTCTCTTTCTATTTCCTCACACACCACACAAACACACATATAGGTTTAGAAGACTGAAATGATGTTTACCAAATGCAATCAATGCTATTTTTGAACTGTGGCACAGCGGCTGCTTTACACATTCCACTTTTTGTGTACTTTCCCAATTACCTGGTAATTTTACAAAAAAGTGTAGTAGGGCATAGTTTCCAGGGTGGGAGGCGGGGATAGGTAAGGTGGCATGGTGGGGTGAAAATGGAGACAAATGTACTTGAACAGCAATACAAAATTTCAAAAACAATAAATTTATTAAAATTAAACAAGAAAGGGAAAAATTTAAACAAAAAGTAACCTTGTTCATTGCACACAGTTTTAGCTAAATTATATGCTCAAATTATTTTTTCTAGAAAGAGTATGAAATTTTATACTTACTTTCCTTTGATTATTCTGTTTTTCTTGTATGAAATACTCTCTTCACCTGCACACCAAACTGTCTAAACATGTACTACTCATTCATTATTTAATGCCCAGCTTGAATGTAATTTTCCCCTTTCACCCTCGCAAACCATCCCTTCCTCCAAAATAATTAGTTATATATGATCTTGTGGTTCTTTTAATATGTTTCTTACAATATTTATGTTAGAATATAATAGTATTTATTTTGGAATTATTAGAGAATAGGTATTACTTCATTCATTTTTGTACCTCAAGTACTTGGACTGGGATATTGTAAATGCTCAGAAAATGCATTTGATGAATTATGACAAGAGAGAGAGAGATGAGTAAACCAGCACATGCAGTGCAGGAGGACAAGCAAAACATTGACATTACATATGAAAGAAGAGAAATCCTAACTCATCCTGGAAAAGAAACAAGTTAGAGAAAGCTTTAAAAATGTTTAGCGTGAGATAAGTCCAGAAACATATAAAAAAAGTCAGTACAGTAATAATTGGGAAAAGAGAAAAATTAAAAATATATATTGTATATAAGTATATTATATATAAGAACTCTATTATATAATAAATTGTATAATATAATAAATATATCATATATAATATATTCATGTATATGTATATATTTGTGTGTGTGTGTGTGTGTGTGTGTGTGTGTGTGTGTATATATATGCGTATACATAGGAAAAAGTGTGACCCTCCTAGAAAATTCAGAGAATTTGCTTGGTGTGCCTGAAGTTTGGACCACAAAGGAAGAAGTGCAAAAAGGAGGTGAAGAAACAGGCAAAACCTTGATGGCAAAAAAACCTATTCATGTTAGAGAGAAGGTCATCATTTTTCCAAAAAGCAATGAAAAGCTATTAAAGACTTTAATTAGAAAAGCTGTATGTTAAATAGTTCTTTCAGAAAATTGTCGAAAAGAAACACAACAAACTCATGAACTAAATGAATGTATATGTGTTTAGTGCATGAATGTATTGTTTAAAAGATGTGGATTATTCATTAATTTTAAATGATAATTCCATGATATAGGCAAAAAGTAATAAATGATGCTGTGAAATGATCAGGAATATAGTTTCAGTTGGGTCAAAAAACTTTACAAAGAAGCTATGTTTTCACTGTCCTGGTAAAAGTATCAGAATCCTACCATACCTTTAAGGTTCAATGGTCCTTTGGAAGTAGATAAGAAAGAGAAGATAAATCTAAATCAGCTTGCAAATTAATAAAATATCTTTTTATGCCCTAATGTTTGCTACTTAAGAGGAAGAAGGCTATAAAATCTCTCACCTGGTTCAAAGAACTTCCTTTTGGCTAAAATGTATGTAAATTGCATGCATGCACACACACACAGTTCTTTTTCTCATTTAGGCATTTCACTGCCTTATGTTAAATTCTATTCCACTCCATGTCCTCTAACAAGAGATATCCTAAGTCAAACAGAAGGGGTATTAGCAAGAGATATGGAAGAAATCAGCCTATGAATGCAAAATTCTCCTTTAATTAGAAGTGATTGTTCTCAAAAAAAGTCATCTTTTGTAAGCTCTTGTCATCTTAATTATTTCACATAAAAACTAAAATGTTTCCAAATAATTCAGGCCTTTATTTGACATTTTGACACCTAAAATATTTCATGGGTATGTTCCAAATTCCACAATTAATAAGTAAAATTGATGTAAAACGATATTAATTTTCTGCATGAGCTTAGAATAAAAGTAAAAAGTAAACCATTCCAAGCAAGAGAAGTCATTGCCCTCTTCCATAGAAAAATGTGGGGATAACTGAACATTCTAATGCTTCCAGATGCTACAGAGTAAACAAACAAAAACAGAAAATAAAACGAGGTAGTCAGGGCTGCTGATTACTATTTTTAGGTGGACAGTCCCACACCACTCCTGCAGCTGACACTGCTGGGGATCAGTCCGGATCTCTTTCTGTCCCCCGACTCTTTCAATGGGCCCTCCCCTTTTTTTGGTGCTCCACTGTTTCTTCTGGCCCACATCTTTGAATTTCATTAGTTTACTCTACAGAGTTTGCTGGACTTGCTTGCTGTCATGGCAAAGAGCTGGAAGACTGGGACTGAATGATACTGAACTTCAAAAGTGCAATTTCATCACCTGATGTGTAATTTACATCTTCCAGGATGAGTGGAAACTACCCTCTGTGTAACTGCCTGAACCAATGGTCTTGCTGGGATTCTTCCCTTCCTTATCTTGCTTCCTCTATTCCCTCACTGGTTCCTTATGGAAACAGTTTCTTTATAAGTATAGTCATAAGTTCGGATACTTAAAAGATGGAACCTTAACACAGGTTTAGAGCATGCACAGAACTTTCAAAAGGAAATAGAAAGAAAAGAAAAATATGTAATATAGACTGAAATTTACTCATCTCGAGCTCATCAATGTTCCAAAGAGTGATGATTTAGGAACAGCATATGGCAAAGTTTTGATGCACCACCCAGATTTCCCCCTGAGAATCAAGGAACTCATTCTGGCAGCTTGCATAGCTGAGTCACTCCTCAGGACTCATTGTCTAAGAGTGAAGTCCTTCTTTAGGAGAAGTCAGCATCTGATAATGGGTCATTGCATGGGTACAAAGACCAAAGCCCTTGCTTAATTTGGAATATCACTGAAAGGCCATCTCAACTTCAGAGTTCCATGGGAGGTTAGCTGATATCAGTCTTGAACTTCATCACAATTTAACTTCTTTATCTGCCCAGTCTTGCTTTGTGCAGTCTTTTATAGGTATTATTCCAGAGTAGTTCCCATTAAGTTACCTGCATGACCATTACTTTTCCAGAAGAGAATATACCATTCGAATAGCTCATCTTAAATTTCTAGTGAGCCTTGGTAGAGAAGGAATCCCTGATTGTGGAACATATAGGGACCATGCAGCTAGAATTGTTTTTTTACAATCTGTTAGATACTCAAAGTGATAAAATGTGCCAGCCCAACAGAAATTTACCATATGATAAAATGGTACATTTGGGATCAGACAAGAGCAAAGTCAGAAACCACAAGTAGGATATATGAGCAGATGGTCCAGAGGCTATAACATCATCTCTCCTACATTTATCCTCCACTCATGCTTATGCATACAGGTTAAGAAGGGAGTTATTGCTAATGACCAACTGATAAAGGAGAAAAACAGGTTTTGTTCTCAGAATTGTCAGATTAGAGGTGGGTGCAACAGAAATTTCTTCAACACTGCAGCACCTGAAAAGCAGCAGTGAGTAAAAAGCTACCCAAAGCTTCCCTGGAGCTTTGGGACCTCTACCTGGTCATGCACTTTATGGGGAAAGAAAAGTGGCATGAGGCAAGAATATACAGTGATTGATGGGCAGGGGCAAATAGCTTGTTTGGTCAGGGATCTGGAACAAGAAAATAATAATTGGAAAATTTAGAACAAGAAATTTTGGAGAAGAGGCATATAAATAGATCCATCATTCTGAGAACAAAGTGTGAAGATCTTTGTGTCATGTGGTAACAGCCTCTAGAAAGCATCCATTACATAAGATTTAGCAAAGAGCCAATTAGACACAATAATGGACAGTTCATACCAGCCAAACACTGTCATCATTCTCCGTAATGCTAGTGCAACTGCCCATGATGGAAGAAGCAGGGCCTATGAATAGATTCGCAGCACAAGCTCTCACTCACCAAGGCCCATTTAGTTACTACTGCTAACAAATGCCTAAAATTCTCAACAATGTAGACCAACAATGGTAGCATCTCTAAGAAAAACAACTAGTCCCTTAGCGACAGGTAGATTATATTAAACCCATCTATTCTGCAAGGGACAGAAAACCATCTTCATGGAAATCAACCAATATTCTGATCATAAATTTATTTATCCTTCCCCTAGCTAGCACTACTTTCAAAAAACTTACTCAGCATTTGATTCACCAACAGAGAATCCTGTAATCTGAAAAAGTGGAGAGTAAGTTACTCTACAGTGGATGCTCAGCAGTGGGTACACAATTGTGGGCTCCATTAGTCCTTTCACATACCACTTTGCTCAGAAGCTGCCAGCTGACAAATGATAAATAGCCTTTTGAGCTGCAACCTTGAAGAGAAGAATCTGAGAGGATGAGAAATCATAACCCTAGAGACATTGTACATCCTAAGTTGATGACAATTATGTGTTATTATATCTCTAACAGTAGAACAAATGAATTGATGAACTATAAGGTGGAAGTAGAAGGGACCCATTTTGCCTAGTGAACCCACCTAGAGGATCTGCACTTCTTCCCCTGGGAAGTCCAGGCACTGTGGATCTAGATGTCTTAGATTACATACTGGACGTGGTTCTACCAAAGACATAGGAAGAATTCTATTAACAAACTATGATATATCCATACAAAATATTATTTGGAAATAAAATGAAAAGTACCAATACATTTTAAAATATGCATTAACCTTGAAAACATGTTAAGTAAAGGAAGCCATCATAAAACACACACACACACACACACACACACACACACACACACACACACACAGTATGATTCACTTATAGGACATTTCCAGAATAGTTACTCTGATCTTTTCCTGCATAGCACGTATAGTAATTATAAATAAATATTTGCTTAACAACTTTGTTACACACCAGACATCAAGTTCCATGAGGCTGGGTAACATGTCTGCCATATTAACTATAATCTCTAACTCCTTACACAGTACCTAATACATAAAAGAAATCTAAAGAGTATACATTGAATAAATTATGTTTTTTTAAATCTCAACAAAATAGAGATAAAAGACAGAGAGAGGTATTTTTTTAATAAAAGAAATTTTATTTTAGTCTTGCACTGTATCTTTTTATTTATGGTAGAAGAAAACATAAAAGTAGATCCTGTAGCTCAAGTCTTCTGAATAAAGTGTTGCTCCTTGCAGATATTTATGAGAACTTCAAATGATGTAATACTACATAGACCTTTCATTTAACTGGAGTAGAACTATGGGTTATTAAAATCTATTGAATGATTTTTACTGGTAAATAAAGAAAACAAACTTTAATAGGGAAATGTCTCACCAAATAACCCAACACAAACCCAAAGATTTTCATTTTAAAGTGGACATTGGAACCTTATTCACCTGGTTCTCTAACCAGCCGTATCCTCCCCATGCTTACTTTCTGGGATGAGACTGCACTCCAATCACTTAGCATCCTATTCTTCAATTCTTCCTTCCAGGGACACTTGTTTCTTCTAAGTATAAGATTGTAGGAAAATAGAAGTCAAAGTGTCACTGAAGAAAACTTCAGAGTGTTTAATCCAAAAGTCAAAGTATTTGATACAAAGATCTGCCCCTACAAAATATATAGCAGGTTTGATACACTTCACTTTCTCCCATACCAGAGCCAAAAATTCCTAAGAAAAAGGTAAAAATGTTGTCATGATGATTATATTTCAGAAGATAGAGTATAAGCTCATACTAAGTATACATGGGCAACCTAATACCCCTCTATTTATAAGAAAACTCCCAGCTGATGTACTTTAGTGGATTGAGCACGGGCCTGCAAAATCAAAGGGTCGGCAGTTCAATTCCCAGTTGAGGCACCTACCTGGGTTGTGGTTCAGGTCCCCAGCTGGGGGTGTGCGAAAGGCTACCACAAATTGATGCTTCTCTCCCTCTCTTTCTCCTTCCCTTCCCCTCTCTCTAAAATCTTTAAATCTTTTTAAAATATAAAAAAGTAAAAGAAAACTGTACATTCTTTTCTAAAAGAAAAAAAGACACATGTACAAAATGCTCAGTTTGATTTAAACAACAAAACCACAAATTTTCAAATACTCAGAAACAAAGTAACTTTGCCAAGGGATTTTAGCATCCAATATATGTGTCATTTTTTTCTCTCTCTTTAACTGTAACATGTTTGACCTTGAAGATACACTTGATCAAAAAACATAATTCCCCCTTGATGAGAATGTCTTTCTGAGCTGTCCCCCACTCTGAGCAAGGTAATATGTCCACTTCAGAGGAAGCAGCTTTGACTGTCTAGTAGAAAAAGACAAAACTGTGTTTCTCTTACTGACCAAGCCTGGGGAAAACTCTGTCTTTCAAAGGCAAAGGCATTAGTGAGGCAATGAAACTTTTGGCAGCCCTTAGGAGCTTCAAGCTGTGACTTGCTTTCAGCTGCTGAATAGACAGTACACTAAAGCATTAGATAGATCGTTGGTGACAGCTGCCACCTCATCTATCAGTCATTACAACAATAACATGAGAGCAACTGCTTAGCTTTCCAGATGAAGGTTTAAATCCTTGTTAGTTCTGATTGACCCAAAAGAAGGTAAGTTTTGGCAACACTGCAGAACAGTGCTGGAAAAAAAAATACATAGAAATAAAACTTCTTTGCTTTCTCGAATGAATCATGCCTAAACACTGGTGAGCATTTTGGGCATTCTAAGTTCTTTCTGTGCAACTGCATATGACTTTTGACAATTGTAGCTTAATTTGGAGATAAGAGATTGCAAGCTGTTACTATTTGTTCTGCCCCTGATATGCTTGCTGAGAAGAGAATAAAAATCAAGAGAAGTCAATATATTTGAAAAGCAAGAAAGTTGATGGAATTCAGTAAGCAGTTCAAGGCTGAGTTCTACCACATACTAGAACCTAAGGAATCAACTTTTTAGTTGTTAATTATATGAGTAAATATTGTGTTTGTGTGTGCTTTTTGCAGCATTAAATACTTTTTGCTTCATATTTATTTATAATTCATTTAAGAATTATTCTATTCAAATGTTTGATGAGAAATAATAATAGCAGCATACGAAGGTATTTTAATTGTGGAAAGAAAATTTAGTGCCATAGATCACTGACAAGTTTAAACTCTCCTCCCATCTACCTCTATCAACAGAGCTACAATGTCAGCTATTGGTTTTTGAAATGTCTTTTAAGAGGTAAACATCTATCAGCTTTTCAATAGAGAGCACATTTTCTCCAAGAAAAAAATACAGAGAAAGGATTCACTTCTATAGAGAAAAAAAATAAAAGTGAAAGCAATAATAACTGGAAGAGTGGTTTGAAACAAAGCTTAATCACCACAGCTGTGCTTCTATATTCATGTAAAATTAATCTTGGTTACTCGGTGATCCAACTGATGTCATTTACTTATTCGTTCACTGCTTCAAAAATTCATCCAATTCTCATTCATAGTTTCTACATAGACATCCCATCATCAGCAAGCAAGGACAGTTTTATTTCTTGCTTCCCATTCTGAAGCAAGAAATAAAACTTTTATTTGCTTTCTTGTCTTATTACATTATCTAGGACTTTGAGTACAAGTTTCAAAGGAGTGGTAAGACTGGGCATTCCTGCCTTGTTCCTAATCTTACTGGGAATTCCTTTATATTTTTAATTTGCTCTCCAACTCTGTTTATGCTCTGCACTCATTTTATAGAGAAATGTGAGAAACAATTAATTACTGACAGCAAAAAGCTGGCTATAAATTGTACCAGGTTACAAATTACTTGCTGTAAAATGAAGTTTTAAAAATAAACTAGTAATTGAAAATTGCCATTTTGAATATCTTTAAAATTATTAAAGCATTGACAGGCAGGTCAGAACAAGGAGCTGAAGATAGTTTAGACAGGTTAAAAACTCTCTAAAATTCCATATCTTTTTCTTTACTTCAAATTATTTTAACAATGTATATTTATTATTAAATTAATTTAAATGTAAATTCATAATAGAAAATAAAAACAAATAAGAGAAGACAGCAAAAAGTCACCTATTAATCAAAAGATCATTTTTCTCTAATTACTTTATTTCATTTTGACTTAAGACTTTCTATGTATCTGATACAGATTTATTTCAAATGCACATTATTTTATAAGCACATGTTTACTATAATTTTTACTATTTTAGGATATTTATATTGCTTTTGAATTTTGTAGTTATATAGTGTCAAACAAAAATAACTGATTTGGAGAACACTTTGAGAAAAACAAAAATGTTCAAATCATATAAATAATTTAAAAACAGCCCCATAATACACCACTAGGTGTAATACTTGCAACACTTAACCAAAGTTTAGTTTAAATAACATTATGTGATCAACCACCTTTCTTTTATCAGGTGACTGACCATGTTTGGGGGGTCAAATTACTTAAGACTCTGCAGTGAGAATGGAACAGTAAACCCGATTCACATTTGAACAGTTTACTCCATTGATCATTGGAAAATAATTAGGGGGAAATGAAGTCATTTTGTCTTGAATACAAATTTGGATGCTCTTGTAATTCCAAGGGAAAGATGATAAGTTCAAGTACAGATGCATTTTTTAATTCTTTATCAGACATCCCCCAGAGCACTTTGATAGAAGGTTTAATTTATGAATGTTCCACCCTGAAAAGAGATCTGGGATAAAGATACTTATTCTAGAATCAAAAGCACAAAACTGGGAGGTAACTGACAAATAGGTAAAAATAGCCCAAAGATGGAATTTTATATGTAAAGAGAAAATGAAGGATGAAATCTTAAAGAACAACACATTTAAAGAGTTAAATATAAAGACTCATGAAGAGGATTGACAAGAAACAGCAATAGACAATATGCCAGAAATTAGAATAAAATGACCAGCACAGAGGCCACAGGAGAAGTTTAATGGTGAGCATACGATAATTCTGTCATAGATACGATACAAAGAGCTCAAGTAGGAAAGTGTTACAGAGGAACCTCCGTTATCTCTGGTCGCATGATTCCATGTAAAGGAATTGTTCTTCAGGTAACTTGCCTGGGTGTTGGTTTCCCTGGAGGAAAGTGGCCCATCAGAGTGGTGAGTTGGAAGAATAGCCTGCAGATCGCGTGCCTTCCCTTCTGTTACCCACCACGGCGAAGGACTTGCCTCTATGAAGAAGGCTTATTACAGTTTGGGGTACCTTTGATTTATGAAGTACTAGAAAGCCAATTTGACTGCACACAGAACCCAAGTCCTTCAGCTCAGGTATTAGAAGTGATAATGCTGACATTTTAATCTCCATCTTCACTGACCCATGTTTTATTTCTCACTATTTTGGTACTCAGGCATGAAAAAGAATGCTGTTATATGCTGACTGGTTCAAACTTCAGTAATAAGGATTGAACAGTGTTCATCTAATGTAGGCAGAGTGTGGTTACAAATAACCATGTAATCATAAGTAAAGCAGGTTTTTTGGACTGGTTGTGGATGAAGTAAAACTGTGGTGTTGGGCAATAAATATATTAGAAGTGGTGATCAGAAGAATGGATTATTTTTGCAAGAGTGTTGGCTTTGAAAGAAAAGAAGCAGTGTGCTTATTAAGGAGTACTTAGCGCTGAGGGAGGTCTGTGACCTGGCTGTTACTGCTTTTTAATATGAACAGAGCACAATATGTTCCAAGCTTTAAGGTAGAACCAGTTGAAGGTACAGGAGAGAGAGAATTTGATGGAGTGCTGTGCTTGAAGTGGTGAGAGGGATGAATTTTAGAACAAAGGTGGGCAGGGCAGTTTATGACTGAAATTAGAACAAGATGTGTAAGGACAAGTTTACATGAGCAAAGCCCTAGGAATGCAAAGACAAACAATTATGATCCTTGCTTTCAGGGGACTCATCCTGGGGATTACGGAGGACAAACTTAATCAAGCTAACAACAATAGAAGTTTAAAATAAAATGTGAAAATCCAATTCCTGTCCTGTAAAATGGCTCTTCTCCGACCTCAGAGTGCTCATTTATTTCTCTGTAGGAAATAAAAAGAAACAAAAACAAAAACAAAAAAACAGTGAACAAGTTTCTAATGCAGCCTCTCTATAAAGATAGTTTAATATCTAAGAAGATACTTTTTTATCATTGTTTTGTAACTTTGTCTTTTAAGGCTTCTTCAGTATCCTGACCTTAATACGCTGCATGAATACTTAAGAAACAGCCTGTTACTGATAAACAGCATGTGCATTTAGATTTAAGAACTACTGAGATTGGAGCTTTTCAAATTTTTGTGGGGTTTCAGGGCATATAAGATATAAGAAGAAATTTGATTATGAAAATGTTCTGAATCAAGGGTACCTTCAGAAAAATCACAGCCTGTGCAATCAAGGCAATTGTCTGCCAAAGCCTGAGCATTTACTTCGGTTAGCACGCGGATGTGCAGAAGGCAGCTCTGATGAAGGGAAGAGGACAAAACAAAATACTGAACTTGAATAGAGGGCTGTTTTGAGTCCAGATTCACTTTTTCTAGTGTGATCTCTGGTAGCTTGTTTAATTTTTTTCTTTCAGTTTCTTCACTTGTAAACTGGGGAAGAAAGGGAGAGAGAGGAAGCTTTTATTGATGACTAACTTTGTGTGCTCTGCTGGGACATTTACTTACCAGAGAGCAATAACCAAGGCGGTGAAGAATAGAGTCTGGAACCAGCCTTCCTCACTTTGAAATTTGGCTTCACCTCTGAATAGCCATGTGACATGGGCTAGTTTCATAAATTATTTATGCCAATGGTGACTCATCTGTAAAATGTCAAAGACAACAAAGGTATATAACTCATTTACAATATCTTTGATTATTTTTATAGATTTTATTTATTTATTTTTAGAGAGACGGGAAGGAGACAGAGCGTCAAAGAAACATCAATGTGTTGTTGCCTCTGGTGCACCCCCTACTGGGGACCTGGCCTGCAACCCGGGCATGTGCATGTCCCAGACTGGGTGTCGAAAATGGGACCCTTTTGTTCGCAGGCCTATGCTCAACCCACTGAGCTACATTGGCTAGGGTGGTTATTATTAAGTGAGTTAGTACATGGAAGCACTTAGAACTGTACCTGGAACATGGCAAGCAGAATGAAAATATGAGCAGTTTTATAATTTACCTCACACAGTGGTAGCAACAATCAAATGAGATAGAGAAAAAGCATGTCTTAACATGATTCTTGACACTGAATAAGTTCACGGCAAAGGTTACTTATATTTTCTAGTAAAATTTGGTTGATAATCTTGTCATTTGGGTGGTATTTTTTTGCATTTTCAAGATAAAGAAACTGAAACAATAAAACTCCAAGAAACTTTGAAACATTGGGAGGTAAAATCCAGAACCTGAGCCCTAGTCTAAATATTAAACAAAAAAATCTATGCAGCTTCCATTAACTTATTCTATATAACTATACCATGGGTCAAAATTAATAATGTCTATTTCACAGTGTTATTGTAAGGATTAAATGAGTTAATATTTATAAAATGCTTTCTGAACTGCATGAAGTAAATTAATCTAAGCTGTTACTAAGTCCCATGAGGAAGTTTATATTCTCAAGTCCAACCTCCCATCATATTCCAACAGAATATGCAATCCAGCTGTTTACCACAGTTTGTGATGTCAAAACATGGAGTGTCTCAGTCTCTCCTAATTTGGAAGATTATTCAGAAGATCAATGGAAATGATACTGTAGGGAAAAATGACACTAAACTGACAAGGGGTATCCAACCTGTGGTCTTGGGATGTCTATGAATGCAGCCCAACACAAAATTGTAAGTTTGCTTAAAATATTATGAGAATGTTTTGCATTATGTGTCACAATGTATACAATGTGTGACCCAAGACAACTCTTCTTCTTCCATTGTGGTCCAGAGATGCGAAAAGTTTGGACATCCCCCCTGGCTGGTGCAGCTCAGTAGATTAAGTGCTGGCCTGAGAACCAAAGGGTCGCCAGTTCAATTCCCAGTCAGGACACACACCTGGGTTGCAGGCCAGGTCCCCAGCTGGCAGAATGGGAGAGGCAACCAAACACTGGTGTTTCTCTCCCTCTCTTTCTCCCTCCCTTTCCCTCTCTAAAAATAAATAAAATCTTTTTTTAAAAAAAGTTTGGACATCCCTGTCTAGAGTAATACAAAATGAATAAGTCATATAAAAGAATACATTCCTTCAAAAATTGAAACTCAACTAATTGTAAATGTGACTAATTCATTAACAGATTAAAGGAAATTTATTTATCTAGCTCATAAACCTGAAAATACTAGAGGTTTTTTTATTTCAATGCACATTTCATTTTCTATAAATATGATAAACATCTATAAAATTAACAATAGCCAAGAAAAGCAATGCCTAGCAAACCTAGCATTAAGAATTATTGAGTGCAAATCAACTGCACAGAATTTGTAAGTGGTGTAATTAGTTTTTAATTAATAGTCCACTTGACCTTTTAGAAAGTAGATGATACTACTTTATTGCTGAATCACCCTTGAGACAACCAGAAGCTATTCCTCAATATTTATACAGTTGGCAAGTAGCCTGAATGATTAGTTGTCATATGAGTTTGCCTGAAAAGTAAATATTTTATCCTGCCAGTCTTATTATAAGAACTTGAAACTTATTGAAAAACAATTAGTAAATGTTTGATATTTAAAGAAGACTAAATTATTTTTTAGAATTATAGATTGTAAGATACAAATGATTAAAAGTTAATTATTGTGAAAAATAAGACTATATTAATTGATTAACAAATTCAGAGTTTATCAATATTTCAGAAAAGAACCACAGAAAAATCCAAAATAATCCAAAGTAATATGTTCAGCATCACAATTCCTTATGGTTGTGGGTTTCCCCTGAAATATTTGTGAGACTTGCTCAGACTTTATATATTTTTAGTATTTAAGGAATGTTGTTTATTACCTGTATCTTAGAATCTATAAGCATTTATAACAGTCTGTTTTTTTTTTCACTTTTTATTTTATTTTTAATATATTGTATTGATTATGCTATTACTGTTGTCCCATTTTTTCTCCCCTTTATTCCCCTCTGCCTTGTACTCCCCTCCCACTAACATTCTCCCAACTTAGTTCATGTCCATAGGTTATCCATATAAGTTCTTTGGCTTCTCCATTTCCCTTACTATTCTTAACCTCTTCCTGTCTACTTTGTACCTACCATTTATGCTTCTTATTCCCTGTACCTTTTTCCCTATTCTCCCCCTACACTGTTGAATACCTTTCATGTGATCTCTACTTCTGTGAATCTGTTCTTGTTCTAGACATTTGCTTAGTTTGTTTTTGTTTTGTTTTGTTTTTAGGTTTGGTTTTTGATAGTTGTGAGTATGTTGTCATTTTACTGTTTGTATTTTTGATTATCTTCTTTTTCTTAGATAAGTCCCTTTAACATTTCATATAATAAGGGCTTGTAGTAATGAACTCCTTTAACTTGACCTTATCTGGGAAGCACTTGATCTTCCCTTCCATTCTAAACGATAGCTTTGCTGGATAGAGTAATCTTGGATATAGGTCCTTGCCTTTTATGACTTCAAATACTTCTTTCCAGCCCCTTCTTGCCTGTAAGGTTACTTTTGAGAAATCAGCTGATAGTCTTATGGGAACTCCTCTGTAGGTAACTGTCTTTTCTTTTGCTAGTTTTAAGAATTATTTTTCATTTTAATTAAAATAATAATCACAAACAGTAGTTATACTTACATATAATAAAAATAATGCATTAATATTATTTATTCACTCTT
This sequence comes from Anoura caudifer, assembly GCA_004027475.1. NCBI lineage: Eukaryota > Metazoa > Chordata > Mammalia > Chiroptera > Phyllostomidae > Anoura > Anoura caudifer. The sequence goes on along the minus strand of PVKU01000320.1, from coordinate 109,670 downwards.
GAGACTTCCATGTTTTCTTTAAAATATTACTTTTACTAAAAAATAAACATGTGACACAAGTTAGTGATCTAGATAAGATGCTAACCCTTCACTGTAAGCAGTTCCAAGAGTTAGCAGAGTGGATTTAAAAGAACCTGGGTATGAATTTAATCAAGACTAGACTAACGCTAATTTGTGGTTCTTGGACAAATTGTTTACATATTTTTGCTTGCAAAATTTCCATGAGTAAAAAGGGGGTTTAAAAATAAAAGTAATGAGTCACACATCTCATTCAGTTTCCAGTGAATTGTTAAAATATTATTTGTAATCTGTTACATATAATATTAAAATATTTTGCACCATTAGATGATCCACAAATATTTGTTGACAATTTATTGATTGTGTTGGTTTTCTATTGCTGCTGTAACAAATTTAAAAGCTTAAACCAACACAAATTTACCATCTTACAGTTCTGTAGATTAAAAGTCCAACCCAGATTTCACTGGGCTAAAATCATGTTGTTGGCAAGGCGGTATTACTTTATGGAGTGTCCAGGGGTGAGTCAGTATTCTTGCCTCTTCCAGCTACTAGAGGCTGCCCACATTTCTTGGTTCATGGCTCTTTCTCCCTTCTTCAAAGTAAACAACCAGCGATGTTGCATCTCCCCATTTTTTCCTCCTTAGTCACATCTCCCTGGGCCTCTGAACCCAGCTGAGAAAGTTCCATCACTGTTAGGACCCATGTGATTAGATTGGACTCACTGGCATAATCCAGAGTAATCATTACATCTCAAGGCCTATGCTTCACCACATCTACAAAGTCCATTTTGCCAAGTAAGGTAACATTCACAGATTCTTAGAATTAGGGCATGCACACATTTGAGGAGCCATTATTCTGCCCAGCACATTGATGTTAAAGATATAATGCTGAGTTAATTTTAAATTCTATGTTTTATTTTCATGAATATCCCAAAACATTGCATGAGAGTGGTAAGCCACCATTCTGTAAATTGGCTGTATCACATGTAATTCAGTTATTTTAGGGAAAGGGATGGTGGAACATAATCAACTGGCCAGTAGGGAGTCAGTTATTTTAAGTGTCTTTAATATGCCCTAATCAGAAAGGCACTGCAATTAGCCAGCTTCCCACTGGGCATAAGACTAGCAAACTCTCAATGTATTTCATTCTTATTACAATAACTATAATGTGTACTTTATCTGGTGCATTTTCCATAAGCCTCAATAAACTCTACAAATACTAGCAAAATCTCATCACCCATAACTTTCAAAATACTAAGTTCATCATGTCAATGTTCATGTCAAAAAATATTGAACACTGCCAAATTGTCAACAAGAAAGACATAGTTTTAGCTCTACATGAGCTTCCCATATGCAAATAGGAATGTATCCTTAGAAGCTAAAAAGTAATTAAATAAGAAGGATTAAGTTTTAAGTTTCTTGGTGTATTAGTTTGCTAGAGCTGCTTTGACAAAATACCACAAATTGGTGGCTCAGAACAACAGAAATTTATTATCTCACAGTTTTAGAGTCTCGAAGTCCAACATCAAGGTGTCAGCAGGGTTGATTCCTTCTGGAAGCTGTGAGATAGAACCTGCTCCAAGTCTCACCGAACTTCTGGTGTTTTTCTGTTGGTCTTTGGTGTAGGAACATCACCCCAATCTCTATCTTCATCTTCACGTGACAGTCTCACTCTATGCATGCTCATCTCCAGATTTTCCCCTTTTTATAAGGACACCGGTTACATTGGATTAGAACACATCTTAATGATCTCATTTTGATTTGATTATCTCTGTAAAGATCACATTTCCAAATAAGGTTATAGTCTAAGATTTTGGGGGTTAGCATTTCAATATAAGACCTGGAAGAATCATAATTTAACCCCTAACATTCACTTTAGGTGTTGATTTGTGTATATAGATCCCTCCTGGCATCATTAATTTGGCACAATGTCTGAGATACAGAAGTAAAATTTTATTGTGTAAGTTGAAACTCTCATATAGCAAAATGGGCTTGCAAAATACAATTTAAGAAAAATAACAGTATGAAGCCACAATTCTTCAGTCCCAGAATTTTATCTTGTGGGTATGCTATCAAGCACTTGAAAACTGCAAAATTCCTCTTAAGAACTCTGTGCCATAGGTTGCTTCCCTTGTTCCAATTAGAACTGACCAAAAGCCACTGCTGTCTGCCTGGTACACTGCAAATAACACCTGAATGCGTAGTGCAGTGTGCAGCTTAGCCCACGACAGCATAGCAGTCAACACCAACTAAATTATATTTTTCATGTCACAGGCAGTACACAAAGCACAAATCAAATAGCAGTAAAATTAGCATTACCTTTTTTAAGTTATTGACAGCAAAGTTCCTTATCACTCCTTTGCTGAGAACAAAGCATTTAACAGACAAAGAAGTTAGAACATGTCTATCCCTGATATGGTAAGATTGACTTAAAGTAAGATTATTATCCAACATAGTTTTTCATCTCTGCTAAGAAGAGTTCACAAGAAAGGCCTAGTCATCTGTCATCCATTACATAAACCTCAAAACAGTTCTAAGTATCTTTATATTCAATTCATAACTCAGTCATCCATTTATTTATTTAAACATTCATCAAATATTTATTTAGCATTTATGACATACCATGCTTCTAAATTCTAGTAGGCATCTAATGATAAATAAAACATAATCTCTCCTGACAAAATCTAGTGCTTTTAATTATTCTAAATTAAGTTACTTTTTTTCTGTTTCTAGGAATACACTACTATCCACAGATTGGAATTTTTTTTCTTATGCTTCAGAGTTTTTATGGCATAATTCTTATATTCTAGATTTAATCCTTTATTGCAAATATTAAAACTATTTATTCTTTATTGATTACATTTTAAAACAAATGCTCTCATGTAGGCTGATTTAAATATTAATAGCTGTATAGAAGATGTGTTTCTATAGTAGTTCTAAGTATGGTTAATAGATCCCTAAATCAACATTAGGAAGAAAACCAAAATTTAGCAGACCAATTTTTTTACAAATCACCAATCTATGAAAATAAAAAACCTTGAATGGGTAAAACACTCCCCATACTGTATGCAATACCACTGGATTTCAGTGTAAACCAAGAACAAGTTCATTGATATACTTTCATATGACACTGTGCAACATACTATGAAAATAATATAAACAAAGCCACTTCAAAGTGGGATTGGAGCTGCTATCTCAGAGGAATTGCCTTGGGAGGAGTAACAGAAAACTTCTCTGAGTTTTCTTTGAAGTGTTAAACTGGGCAAAATAACCTTTGGACTGGGCTTAGAGCAATATTGTATTCAAATAACTAGTTGCAAAGCTAACAGAAAAGTGGACATGACAACTACAGACTGAAAATTGAAGACATTCTCTAGAATTAGTATCACTATGTTAGCTTATTTGCACCTATGAAAATTCCTTCTTTTGCTTATTAACAACTACAGAAATTCTTTTCTTTTGTATAAGTAATTATTCCCCTTCCCTTTCTTATAAACACCCCTTGCCTTTACCTCCTAACAGAAACACTCTTTGTTTTTCTGCCTGAATCAGTGCTTCACAAATAGCTATCCTTTTGGATCTTAAATAAACTCTGTTGCCTCTCACTTTGGCCTTTTATTTTTAGACTAATAATATTTTTAAGAAAATACTGCTTTCCAAATATTGTATAGGATCAAATATCCACAACTATATGAAAAAACTTGTAAAATGCTCCTTCTTTTTACAACTACATACCTGTGTGAGGCCATATTTTGTTCATATACTTCAACCAGAATGATACATTACAACAGACTGAATGAAAATTGCACATAGAATTTCTGTCTTCTACTCAGCCAAATAGAAAAGAAAGTTGCAAAAATATAAAGTGGTACCTTTTATAAAGCAGCTATTTCTCATAAAAATATTATTTATATTAATATTTAATGGTTTATTTCCACCTATTGAAAATTAAATAAATATGTGAAACTTTTTTTTATTTCTAATACAGTAAATATTCATATATATAACCTATATAAAACAAACCTCTCTGGAGTCTGAAATAAGTACAATAGGGTCCGGAGACCAAAAAGTTTGAGAATGACTACAGTGATATACACTCATTAGCACAGCATAATCAATAATGACATTTTAAAGAAGATGTAACTATTGCCTGCCTGGGCTTCTCTAAGACTGGCCCAGGGTGGGGATGGTCCTCTTGAGGCAGGATAGTAAGAAATTAGGAAAATTCCCTGTGGAGTAGAATGAGGAAACTGAGACAAATGGCTAAACATATGGCTGGAATGGCTGAGCAATTAAAAGCCAGCTGATATCACAAGACTCTATCCTCCCTAACCAAAAATATGTTAAGAGAAGGTAGTTTAAATCACTTTAGTTAGGAAGATATATAAGAGAAGTGAAACTAACCAGAGAATGACCCCAAACTCCATTATATGCTCATTTTAAGACATTAGCATACTAAATGACACACCCAGAAATTTAGAGAATATCCTGGTGAGATCCTCCTCTGGGACTTTCCCTAAAATTCCCACCTATAGAAAATAGATAAAAACTCTCAGGACAAAGAACACCAGCAACAACCAATCAGAAAAACAAGAAGAAAAAAGAATTAAAAAAAAATGAGGACAATGTAAGCAGCCTCTGGGACAACTTCAAGCATACCAATATTCACATCTTAGGGGTGCCTGAAGGAGAAGAGAAAGAGCAAGACATTGGACATCTATTTGAAAAAATAATTAAAGAAAACTTCCTTAATTTGGTAAAGGAAATAGACATGCAAGTCTAGGAAGCACAGACAGCCCCAAACAAGATGGATGCAAAGAGATGCATCTCAAGATATATCATAATTAAAATGCCAAATGTTAAAGATAAAGAGAGAATCTTAAAAGCAGCAAGAGTAAAACAGTTAGCTATAGGGGAATTCCCATAAGATTGTCAGCTGATTTCTCAAATGAAACTTTGCAAGCTAGAAGGGATTGACATGAAAATATCAAAGTCGTGAAAAGTAGGGACCTACAGCAAAGATTGCTCTGCCTAGTAAAGCTATCATGTAGAATCCAAGGGCAGATAAAGAGCTTCCCAGACAAGAAAAAACTAAAACAGCTTCTCATCACCAAACCATTATTATATGTTAAACTTGCAGAGGTGTCCAACATTTTGGCATCTCTGGACCACACTGGAAGAGGAAGAGTCATCTTGGGCCACACATTAAATACATTGTGACACATAATCACAAAAATATATCTCATAATGTTTTAAGTAAATTTACGATTTTGTGTTGGGCTGTATTCATAGAAGACCAAAACTGTTAATAAAAAGGCAATAAACCCATACCTACCAAAAACTAAATAAAAAAAAAGCTAAGCAAACAAGAAGAACAGAATCATAGATATAGAGAGCATTTTGATGATTGCCACATGGGAGAGGGTTTTGGGGAGTGGGGGGAAAGATGAGGGGATTAAGAAGTACAAATAGGTAGTTACAGAATAGCCATGGGGATGCAAAGTACAATATAGGACATGGAGTAGCCAAAGAACTTATAAGCATCACTCATGGACATGAACAATGGTGTGGGAATGGCCTGAGAGTGGGGTACTGGGTGGAGGAGGGGCAAAGGGGAAAAACTGGGACAACTGTAACAGCATAATCAATAAAGTATACTTAAAAACAAAATAACAAAAAATGACAACAGCCAACACATACACACAAACACACAAACACCAGCAAGTGCTCTTCATTGAGCACAATCAAGTATGTACTGTACTTTTTCTATCCTAAACTCTAAGGGTCCCAAGGAAACTTATAACCAGGGGAGCAATGGGCAGCAACAGCTTGTCCCAGGACTACCCCCTGATCCTATTTCCAGAGAGCCTTCTTTTGCCTACTGTCCTAACTTTCATAAATTAGTCTCACTTTCACCTGGACTTGTGTCTTGAAATTTTTGCTATACACATCAGAACCTGAAGGTCTACTGACACTCAGAAAGTCCTGAATCATTCTGGCACAGGGCCAGGTCCCCAGAGGAGAAATTGTCCAATATCACTCTCAGAACAGGGGGAACAAGTGGTATATGGTGCAATTCCCAGAATCCAATGCCATTAAAGATTTGAGTCATACATACCTCATGTCTGCTTCCATACGCGCCAAGGAAACTTCTTTTGATGAGTTTCTCACTTGTGTCCAAGAAAGTACTATATGGTTCTGCAGAGAATTTTATTTATCAAGAAGTTATCTTTCTTATTATAAATAAATAAATAAGTTGGTATTCCAATTGTAACTGGCACAGCTATTTTAACCACTCATAATAGGACTTCGGTCACATCAACGCAAACACTAGGCTTTTCAGTCCTTTCTCATCAGTGAAATACGGGCCACTAAGTTTGCTTAAACAGATTTCCCTAATCTAGCATCATGATATTAGCCCTGTCTCTTCCAGAAGGTGCTAGGGCCCCTTTGCAATTTTTTCCACTCCACCTACAATACTGAATTACAAGGGTTCTCAAAAAGGCAGCCAGCCTATAGGCCCCAAAGCATGTTATCCTATCCCTGGAGTCAACAGAGCTTATGTTTTTAAGAAAATGTTTCAAGGGAACTTTCTGAGTCTAACTGTAAAGCGCAGAGGCTGAATTTTTGATTTGTGAGAGGAAAGAAATTAAGTTTTTTCTCACCTGTGATCAGGTATGATTGGTTTAATTGGAATTGCCTGGATTCATGCCTGCTGACTTGTCAAGGTGGATAAACAAGAATTTCAGACATCTTCACAAAAATAACACCTACTTTGTAGCAACTTGTGATTTCACCAATATATACTAGATTCTATTAATCCTCACTGAAGGATATGTTTACTGATTTTAGAAAGAGAGGAATGGGGGAGAGGGAGGGGAGAGAGTAATATAGATGTGAGAGAGAAACATCGATCAGTTGCCTCCCACATGCGCCCTATGGGCCTGACTGGGGACCAAATCTGCAACCTAGGTATGCGCTTCAAATGGGGGCAGGGGGGAACATGCAGCCCCCTGGTGAACAGGATAATGCTCTAACTAACAGAGCAAACTGGCCAGATCTAGATTATTTTATTAGCAAATTCTGAAACTTCCCAATAAAGGTAGTGGTAATAAATAGTCATTAATATTGTTGAAGGGGTTCTAGTACCTGATCTCTTTGTGATTTTTTTTAAGCTTCTGCTCTATTCTTTAATATTCTATCCTGTAAAGTTATAATGCTTAGCAGTTAGTCTACTCTGGAATTACAGCTTTCCAGAAAAATTGTAGAAAATCTTAAGTCCTCTCTACACACTTGAAAATAATTTTATTTTAATACAATTTTATCATTCTGTTGTTAAAACTATTCATTTCCTCCTATAAACTATAAAAGCACTGGCGGCCTCCTGTGCTTTTAACAAAGATCGACAGAATGATACTGCAGTTCTCCCTTTAATCTAAATGTTCTGCTCTAGGCTGTATTCTGTTTCTTTGCCACAGTAGTCTATACTCCGTTGCTGTAGAAGGGTTTGACTAAACTCCACTGAAAAGAATGAACTACATTTAAGGTGTTTTATCTGAAAATAGATAACCAATTGAATAAAAATATGGACATCAGGATACCTCTTCCAATGTTATTAACTTACTTTATTCCTCAGGTTGCAATCAAAGCATATTCACCTTTAACAATTATATAGTTAATATTTATCTTCATAGAATATTGTATCTATTGTCTCCAACTCTGGGACTTACTGATTCTCTGCACCATTGACTCTTTCATTCAACTTTCACTGAATCCAAGCTTTGCGATGGATTCTGAGGATATGAAGATGAATAAGTTTTATCCTTGTTCACTACAAATCTTAAAATCTAAAATGAGAGAGTGACTAACTATGAAGAAATAAATTAATATGATATAACATAATATAATATGGTTAGGTATATAAAGAGTTGTGAAAGAATTGAGAAGAAACACAATTAACTATGCTTGGAAAGTCATAAGGGAATTCATGGAGAAGAACATAATTAATCTGTACACTGAAAGAATGACAAGTAGAACTTCACTGAGGAAATGGGGAAGATGCAAGGTGATTTTGAGGGTGAAAGAACTCACTGAGCAGAGCGGTATATGTGTGCTTGGGGAGCTGAGTGAAATGCAGGTTGCCTTCAGGGTTACATGTATCATAGAAATGAAAGGCATAAGGAAGTGAAATGAGGCTTTGCCCAACGGTGAATGCCATGCTAAGCAATAAGTTTTTTGTCATATAGGCAATATGTGTGAAACATTTAGTTTTGTATTTTAGAAATGTGAATCTGACAGGAATGTGGAAAATGAATTACAGCAGAAAGACTATAAGGAACATGAGTCAGTTTGATAAAGTAATGAAAATGCAATGTTACAGAAGGAAAATTAGAAAAAAATATATTTTGAATTGTTTTATTTTCCAAAGAAAATTGGGAATATTGATCACCTACAGAATGACAAAGTGAACTCTTTTCATGTATTGAATTTTCTATTCTCTTTCTAGAAATTGTGTTGAATGATTTGATATCTATATTGGTACACTTAAAGAATTGCCCTTAATTAAAACTTCAAAATTATTTGCAAGGTATCTGACTGTTTTCTTCTTTGTCATGCACTTAATCACTGATTTTGCATAAGTTAATGCATTATTGAGTTTCCTTTTGGACATCACTCTTTTGGGCAATTTGTAACTTTTGAAAGTTGCTCTTTTCCCCAGTGATGGCCATCTTTTAATTTTATTGAATCATTACAAACTTTTTGTTTCTTTTTCTTTTATGCACATTATCTTGACAGCCCATAATAATAAAAGAAATTCTGAAACATTTCATGAGGTGCATTAATCATTAAATTCCATGTTATTGACTCTATAAAACTTTTTCTTATACTTCTCTCTTAATTTTCACAATTTACTTTTATACAGGTAGCAGGTCAGCATGATTTCAATTAGATAATAATAATAATGTAACAGAGAAAATATATTTGTACATGAGGATTTTTAGCTCTGACTTATCTTCACTTGTCTCAAGGTTAAAATTTATATTTATAAAATTCATATATATTAAATTAAAGTAAGCTTGTTTTGGCTTTTTAACAAAACCCAGAACCTGGAAGAAGCGCTTGCAAATTTCCCTGGAAAAAGAGTATCTTTAATTTAATCCCTACCTCTGGAGTCCCACAGATCAAGTGCAGCCAAATATAAGTTAATTAGCAAGAGCTACTCAAAACTAAAAGAAAACAGTTGAACATAAATGGGAGTCAGCAGAAAAATTTAAAAGTTAGAACTTTCAAGAACTTCAGTTATTAGATGTGTCACTTGTAGAATATAAAATATCAGTGTATAAAACCTTAAAAATACAGAAGTGCACTTGAAGAAACTATGTATATAAGGAAAACTGGTTGGACAAATTTTAAAATAACTAAAAATAATGTTGATAAATATGATTATTGAAATTAAACACTCAGTAGATAAACATTGTATTAGGTATATATTTCTGAAGAAATGCATAGTGATTTGGAAAAAATATTTTAAAATAATGCAGAATGCAGCACAGAAAGACAGGAAGGGAATAGGGAAAACCCATGTGATTCTAAGAGACCTGAAGCTCAAAATAAGAATGCTAAACATAAGCTAAATTAGAGAACCAAGAAAAAAAGGGAAACAAATGTTTTAAATAATACTAGCTGAGAATTCTACATTTATGAAAGACAGGAACTATGTATGATATTTAAGACTCATAGTGTATTCTAAGAAGTATAAAGAAAAATAAATGCAGAGACCCCTTATAATGTAACATTTAAAAGCAAAAATGAAGCTCTCTAACTTATAAGACAAGTCACAAAATCATGCTTCCTAAGAGCAACTAGAGAATAATAAATGCTAAAATTTATTGAGTGTTTAAAACATGCAAGGTATTTTACAAACAATAAGTTCAACTCAGTTACTCCTATGAGACAGTTATTATCAATATAACACTCATTTTACAAATGAAGAAATTGAATGATGAAAAGTTTACCTAATTTACCCAAGGTTCCTCAGGTAATACTAAGAAGGGAAATCCAGGTTTGAATTAACAAAGTCTGTACTGATATCTAAGCTCTTAATCACTATGATCTCCTCCGCCTTTGTCAATCCAGGTGACATCTGAGAGAAAGTAACTGCCATCCCATTTTAGGTAACTCGCTAAGTTGTGTTTTAAGAAAAAGGCAAATAATTTTTTTTAGGATAACCAAAGAACCTGGAGAAATTTTATTGGCAACAGGTAAGAAAGTAAAAGGAAAAAGCTTATTATAAGTTAAACATGAATCTAGTAGAAATTGGGCTTTTTTAAGAAATCAAATATATGGTGGTACATTTAAACATTTTATACACATATTAATAATAAAAATAAACATCTGATTTGACAGTGTTTAAAAATAGAACTATACATTCATCAATTGTAACAAATGTACCACTCTAGCAGGGAATGTTAATAAGAAGGGAAGTTATGTATGATTGTGAGCAAGACATTATGGGAAATCTCTGTACCTTCCTTCAAGTTTTCTGTGGGCCTAAAACTGCTCTACAAAATCAAATTTTTTCTCTTTACTCAAACTAAAATACTGGAGAGTGATAGCTTGTCATCTGAAGGAGAGAAGGGAGAGGTTATAATCTGAATTAAAACCTTACAAGGATATTTTGTTGATTCAGATATATGATACCGATTTTTTTTACCTCATAAATAATCTTGATAAAAATCAAAAGAACATTTAACTTGAATGGCCGTACAGAAAAATAAAATTAGAAATATTGAATCAACACAAATAATATAAGAAATGAGCCCTGGTTGGTGTAGCTCAGTGGATTGAACACAGGCCTGTGAATCAAAGGGTCACCAGTTCAATTCAAAGGGTCACATGCCTGGGTTACCAGCCAGGTCCCGGGTGGGGGGAACAGGCAAGGCAACCATACATTGATGTTTCTCTTTCTCTCTCCCTTACACTCTCTCTAGAAACAAATAAGTAATTTTTTAAAAAAAAATAAAGAATAAAGCAGAATAAGGATAAATCTCAAAATCCAACAGTGAAAGTACACCAAAAATTACAATAAACAGAAATGGTCTGTAGAGGATTAAAAACATCCACAGATTCTTTCCATTTCTACTCATCAAGAGATAGAGTCTATTACTCCACTTTTTTATTCTGGCTGACCATGCAACTTGCAGGTGAAGTGACATGGTTCTGCGTCTAAGCAAAGAAACAGCAGTTCTTGCAACTTCCACTCTCACTCTCTTGCTGCCCCAAGACATACTGTAAAGGTGCCCCAAATACCCAACTTGAAGATGAAAAGCCACATAGAGAGGTCCATTATTTAAGATAAAATGAGTCACTAAATCAGGATATTTAAAAGAAATTAATTATCTGGGAACTTACACAGTTCTAAATACATATGCAACCAATACAAGAGAATATATTCTTAGAATTCAAAGAATTACTGTAAAATCAACCATAATAGTAAGACTTAATATGCCTCTCTTAAATAGTCACGTGGGACTATTGCCTGTGTGTACCAGTGCTTATAGCCTACACCCATTTTGATTAGCCTTACGCGCTGTAAGGTTTATAAATGCTTTGATATCACTCCCACTGGCCAAGTACTAAATTTACTGAACAATGCACTAAAAAAGCTTTATTGAATGGACATATACAGAACCCTGTCCCCCACAAGTGAATAATACATATTCTTCTTTGGCATAAATAGGATATCTTAATAAAAATATTTCATGTACTTGTCATAAAGCAAGTCTCAACAAATTTTTTAAAAAGAGTGTCTTATAGATTATATTTGCTGATCATTATGAAATTAATTTAGAAATCTATATTAAAAACACAACCAAACAATGAACAAATATTTGGACATTTAAAAACATGCTATAAGCAATGTATGAGTCAAGGAAGAAACACTAATAAAAATTTAAATATTGTGAGATGCAATAATCCTAAAAATATTGGAAAACAAATTTACTGGTATAATAATAATAATAATAATAATAATAATAATAATAAATATTGACCATATGGGGTTTCACAAAAAAATGAAAGATTATTTTAATATTTCACAAACATTTAATGTAATTTATCACATTAGCCCATTAAGGAGGACAGAAATTTGATCATCTTACTATATTAAAGTAATGTTTAGGTAAAATAAATGCAGTGATATAACTATAAGAAAACCAAGAATACAAAGACTCTTGACAAAAGAGATCTAGTAAAAAATCTGTAACAAACATTATACTGGATGGTAACAATTCTAAGTATTTCTTTTGTAAAAGAGATCACCTATGGTAATGCAGATTGTCTACCTCATAACAGCAAGGCCAGAGGCAAATAATATAACAGAAGAGAGAACCAAAGAGAAATACACAGACGGAAAGATTATCCAGGACTTAAATGGTATTACACAGATCAATGAGAAAACAGGTACCCCTTGTCTAGTCTGTTATCACTTGAAGACAAAATTTTAAATGGATATCTACTTTATACCATATAAATACTGAATTCTTGGTGGAATAAATTACTATATATGAAAAATATAACTATAACACATTTAGGTGAAATATTTTTTACCATAGAATACAGAAGGATTTTTTTATACAAGACACAAAAAGCACAGAAAAATAATGATGTATTCAATTATATTATATTTAAAAAGTTATACATTAAGGGTCATCAAATAAGAGTTAAGAGTGAGAAAAGAGAGTTGCAACAACTATAACTGATAGTTAATTGACATTCAGAGTATATAAAGAAAACCTTAAATTCTTTAAGAGAGTATAAATCCCAAAACAAAAATAGACAAAAACTAATAATGAAACTTTTACAGAAAGAAAAAAAAGAACAAACTGAAAGAAAAAACTCATTTTTAAGATAATGTAAATTAAGATAATTACATTATCTTAATTCCCCCCATTAAGATACCTTAAGATGTCTTAATTAAGATAAAGTAAATTGTCTTAAATCAGCAAACCATTATTATATGAAATTTTAAAAGGACTTACTTAAGAAAAAGATCAAAACTATGAACAATGAAATGGCAATAAATACATATCTATCAACACTGAATCTAAAAAAAACAAAGCGAATGAGAATAGAAACCATCTGAAAAACAAACTCAGCAAATGAGAACAGAAACATAGATACAGAGAACATTTTGTTGGTTGCCAGAAGGGAGGAGGGTTTGAGGGAATGGGTAAAGAAAGATATGAGGGGATGAAGAAGTACAAATAGTTACAGAATAGCCATGGGGATGTAAAGTACAGTACAGGAAATAGAGTAGCCAAGGAATTTATATGTGTGACCAAGGACATGAACAATGGTGTGGGGATTGCCTGAGGGAGCATCAGGAGGTGCTAAGTGGGAGGGCAAAGGGGGAAAAATTGGGACAACTGAAACAGCATGATCAATAAAATATACTTTTAAAATCTCCAAGCTGATTTAATTTCACTCTCATCAGATTACCAAAATGGATTTTATAATCTGCCAACTCCAGGTATATGTGAGGATGTGATATTATAACACAGTCATACTCTGCTATTACAAATACAAATAATGGTTTCCCATAACACCATTATAGAGATTAATTTATCTAATATTTTTAAAGATATATCTATCAAAACTCAGTAATTTCATTCCTAAAATGTTTGAGATATACTTAATCATAGTATTCACTATATTAATATCTCTCCTACAAAGTACTCAAAAAATGTTTTTCTGTAACATAATCTTATTTATTTTTTATTACAACATACATTTAGCTAAGATGATCAGATACTGTATATTCATTCAGCATTATCTACTATACAAAATAATGGAAGTAACCAGTGTCCACTGATAGGAGAATGGTGAGAGGAATTGAATGCAATCATAGAATGAAATGAACAGGCTAGAACTATGTGTATCAATATGAATAAATTAAAAAACACAGGTTTTTAAAAAATGAACTTCAGAAAAATATGTACAATATTGAAAATATTACACATAATTGGAAACATAAAAATGAACAATTTATCTTTTGAAGAATAAACACATGTACAATAAAATCATAATGGAAAACAAAAACTCTCCAGTACGCAAGAAAGAAATATGCCTTTACAAAAAGACATGCAATTTACTGCCCTGGCCACTGTGGCTCAGTTGGTTACAGTGTTGTCCTATAAACTGAGAGGTCACATGTCTGATTTCCAGTCAGGGCACATACTAGGTTGCAGGTTTGGTCTCTGGTAGGGATAATGATTGATGTTTCTCTCTCACACTGATGTTTCTCTGCCTTTCTTTCTCCCTCCCTTCTTCTCTTTCTAAAATCAATAAGCATGTCCTCAGGTGAGGATAAAAAAATAATTCAATTTATTGTCTAGAGTGTCTTCTGAGAGTTGGTTCTATAGATGTTTAATTCACTGTATTTTGACTTTATTTACATAATACATACTTTTACACATAAGTAAAATATTTAATAAGAATGTCAATTACAAATAAAAAGAATTATGAAATTGTAAAACTTAGATATCAATAAGTAATTAATTTAATAAATTATACATATTCATAAAATCTAACTTTGTGCAGCCATTATAAAAAATGTGTGCAAACTCTACATATTTGGAAAGATAGTCATGATATATTTTCTGTAGTTACAGAAAAGAATGTATAGTAAAACCCTGCATGCATAAGATTGTACATCAATGTTTATATGTGTGAAATGCATTTAGAGATCTATAAAGTTGTTCATCAAAATGTCAGTAGTATTTTTGTCTGGGTAGTAAATTTTTCTTTCTTTTAAACATCTTTCTACATTGTTTGAACTTTATACAAAAACTATACATAATATTTACAGCCAAAAAATGTGTTTTAATTTTGAAACCATTCACACACTTATATTCACTTATACAAACACACCCCCCCCCCAAATGTGTAGCTAAATGGGAGAATGGGAACATTTAGTCACAAGTCCCATACTTTAGTTGTAAAGATGCCGCAGTTTTAGTTGAATAGAACTGGGTAAGATTTCCATTGCTACCATTTACCTGGTGTATGTCCCTGGATAATGCATTTAACCTATTTTTACTTTCATAGTTTGACCAAATACTTATTATTTTATTTGAATACATATAAATATGAATATCCATTCTTCAGTTGTTACCTAGGGGTGGGTAAACTCTTTGGGGCTTAAACCTAAACTTTATGACATTGGGTAACAACAGTCATATTTTGTTTGATTTTAGGGAAAAAAATTCAGCTTTATAACATTTAAATGGGCTGACAGGTGTGACTACAATAAATTAGGAAGACTGACTCTTGATCTTAACAATAAATAATGTGTCAGATACTCATTTAAATATTGAGACATACATAAGACATCTTCATAAAATAAATGAAAAATTGTACATAGGAAAAATATTATTTGCCCATCATCAAAATCTCTGGCCAAATCAGGTAATTCAGTGGAATATCTTACAATGATTATGTCTACATGTAGCATAAAAATATTTAAACAAGTTAGTTTTAATTTTCCTGGGTATATGTCATTATTCAAACTAAGCACCTGGATAACTAAAAACAATTTTGAATAAATTCACTGAACTGGCCAGATGTGTTTTTAAAATATACTGTAGGCTGATACATTTACATTATTAATTACTTCCTTCTCTCTCACATTTCTACAAAGCCAAGAAAATTGGCCCAGATATGCTTATCCCATGAAGGGTACTGTTGAATCTCTATAAATGTCTATTTCACACTAGAGATCTAATGGAGGATGGAAAGTGATATCAAGGCATAAAATAGAGAACAGCATCAGAAAATAAAAAAAAGAGAAAGAAACAGAGATAGGGTGCAGGAGTGGGGAGGAAGCAAAGAGAGGGCTGGAAAAAAGAGAAGGGAGGGGAGGGTAGAGGAGTGAAAGGGAAGGAAGGAGAAGTAGAGAAAGAAAAAGAAAATTTAAGGCCCTGGCAGTTAGTTATCTTGAACAACCATATTATCTATTAAATCAGAACTTTATGCATATTTTTATTGTATAACTTAATGATTGCTTTTATACATCAAGGTCGATCTTTAATCTACCTTTAGATGTTTCATTTTTTCACGTCAGGAAGAAAGGATTACATAGTGGACTTAAATAGAAAGTCCATGCTGTACTAGAAACATCAACATCATAAATGTATGTCAACATGAACAGATTCTTAATGTCTGAGCCCAAGACTCTCTCAATTCTAATTGCTTTTCGCATAAATTGCATAAGGGCAAAACATATCTTAGTTTAGCTATGAATTTGGCACCAGCAGTTGAACTGTTGATAGCACAGGAACTTTCTGTGGAATTTCAGAGTCAGTTTACTCAAAAATATCCATGTGTCTAATTTAACACATTCTCTGATACAAAAGAAAATATCTCCCGTATGGTCCTGATATTAAAAGACAGAAAGTATAGAATTTCAGAAAGTCTCCAACTCTTACTACCAAAATCATATTCATGTTGAATTTACCAGAATTACAAAATTGATATGTTTTTCAGGTCCATTGAGAATGAAAGAGAACTGAATGGACTAGAGTGATAAATAAATTCTGTATATGAGGAATTTGGTCAGTTTTATGTGTAGTCTACTAATTAAATCCTTCTAAATAAAAAAAAATGTGTTTTAGCCTATTCTCTTCCTCTATCACTTTTCTTTCCTCCCCACCCGACTCCATTTTAAAGACATTAGGTGGACGGAGCAGATGGGCATGGGGATTAGCAGCCACAGAGACCTAGAGTTGTGTGCTACGTACCGCCTGAGTGGTGTAGCCAGGCCACCTGGCTCAGGGTGTCAGAGCCTGAGCAGAGAGAAGAGGACATCCACACAAGGGTTAGCCCGACATAGGGTGTGAGTCTGGGAAGTCATAAATGAGAGAGTGTAATTCATGTGGTGTCAGAGCCTGAGAGGGGTGAGAAAGGCATTCGTGGCACCCTGGCATCAAATATTGTAATGCTGGTGGAAAGAGACGGCCATTCCTATACACAGCAGTGTGCTATAGAATATCAACACCTGAGCAGGGTGTGGGATGCATCCATGTGGGAGGCGGGGGGCAAACTAGCCTCAGGAATCACAAACCAAGCAGGACAAGGAGGATGCCCACACAGGGACTCCACCTGGCGTGGGTGTCAGTGCCTGAGCAGAAGAACATCCACATGGCAGAGGTTAGAGAGGGTCAGCCCAATGCAAGGTGCCAGAACTCGAGAGAGATAAGGGAAGAGGAGCGCCCCATGACAAGGAGACACGGTACAGGTTATCAGAGCCTGCATATTCTGAGGAGGATGTATATACAGCCCACGAGAGCATCAGCGGTTGAACAGGGGGAGAACACCTTCCATGTAGGGTTGTCCAACCTTTTGGCATCTGTGAGCCACACTGGAAGAAGAGTTGTCTTGGCCCACATATTAAATACATTGTGACATGTAATAACACAAAAAAAATCTCGAAATATTTAAGTAAATTTATGATTTTGTGTTGGGCCACAGTCATAGCCATCTGGGCTGCAGCTTAGACCCCCCTGAGGGGCACAGCCCAGCATGGAGTGGTGGAGACCAGGCAGGGTAAGGAGACCATCCTCATGGGAGAAGCACAGAGTGGAGGGCCAGAGCCCTAATGAGTGGGAAGGACACCAACTTGGAGGAGTGTGTGTTAGTAGAAAAGAGAGATTGGTTTCATGCAGATGTAATAATTAAATTATTAATATATTAAGTATAGTGGAAACCAGATTTGTCCCTATTAGGGTTGGAGGTTAGAAGTAAGAAAAAAAATACTAGAATAAACCCTGAATAGTTGGATTAAAATTGGAAATACCAATGTGAAGTCAATGTTTTTGACAGAAAAATTAACATAAATATACATGTTATGTACAGTATATTATGTATATAGCACATGTTCACATATATGTATGACTATAAGTATGTATATGCATGCATTTGAGGATGTAGAAGGGAAACCTCAAAACAGTGAGCACGCCTGGTGCTGAGTATTGGCTTCTAAACACAATCCTCCGCAGACGGATAAGGGCTCCTCAGAGAAATGCCTGATTGATTCTAGGGCTGAAGAACAGAAAATACAAGGTGAGCCAGGAATATCTGCTTTGCCAAAAAGCAAGGAAATGCTCAAAATAAAATGGCAGAGACATGTTAAAAGGAAACCAGTCATGGCTTGCATGGGCTCTTATTGATCATATCAGGAACATTTTGAAGATCAAAATAAATGCTAATATTAACAGATGAAAACTTACTGAATAAAGTAGAAAATTTTAAAATCCAATGATATTAATTAGCTTGCTGATTAATTAATTAATTAATTCAATGTTTAATGTTTTACATAGAGTCAAAATAATCACCCCCAAAATACATATTAATTATAAAGTGTAAAAGGTAAATTTACATTGTATATGTCTGACACACACCATCTTAATCCAGTAATGAAACTAAACATCATATGTAATGAGACAAATCAAAATTGCATTGCAGGTTAAAGGATGCAGATAAGAAGAGTGCAGCATTGATTATTCCAGCCAGAGAGGCATATGCTGAATTTTGTCATAAGGAGACATCAAGTCCAAGCTAGGGGATATTCTACAATATGTTCAAAACTACCAACATGTGAATAGTGAGGAAAGACAGAGAAATATTTCCAAACGGAGCCAGGCACACTGAATATGAAGCTTCTCTTGGAGCTGGGCCATTTGCCATAAAGAACGTTATGGAGACTATTAGTGCCACTTGTGTGAGCCTGATGACTGAATGGTAAGGATGTATCAACATTAATATCCAAATTTTGAAAGATGTAAAGTTATTATAAAAGAGCATGCCATGCTTTGTAGTAAAGTATTTTTGAAGGTGATAGACATGATGGACATCAAATTAAGAAGTCAAGTGACAAATCTAAACTGATGAAAAAGATGAACTTCATTTATCTTTAAATGGAACTTCTTTAAAAATCCCAGCATAGCCACATTCAATAGAAACACTGCTTCTTTCTGCTCTAAATCTCTTTGATGCACCCACTCAAGATGAGTCCCCTTAGGTCTCACTGTTTATTTCAAATGGAACATATTGATGAGTTTTTCCTAGGGGATGTGGGCTTGGGTTTTTTCCCACGTTGATTTTGTATTACAAAATATGAGACTTTTAAAACTTTCTTTTGGAAGAGATTCAGGAGCCTCCTCAACAGGAAAAAAAAAAATAAGTATCCTCTTCTCCCATGAACATGTCCTGAAGCAAAAATGTTGAGAAAAGAACTGAGGGAAATAGCTGTATTCACATAATAAGAATATATGATAGAATATTACATTCATAAAATAATAAAAGGTGAAAAAAAACTTGTATACTACATAGAATAGTCATCCACAAAACCCCAAGTAGCTATTTATAAAATTGTACATGGTAACATGAATTCTTTTTTAATCAAGTTTTCCATGGTCTCAAAAACAAAATACAGCAAAACCTCCAAAAGAGAATAGAAAAAATATCAAGACATCTCAAAATAATATATTCACTCATTCAACATAAGATTAATAAGGGTTGGAAACCTCAAGACCTTACATTTGGAAAGAGATTACTGATTAGAACATAGAAACAACCTTTAAATATCTGAAATAGTATCAGGTATTTCTAAGGGAAGAATTGGGAATAATAAATAAAAATTATGGAAAGACAGATTTCCATGCAGTTAAAATGAAAATCAAACCTTGAAATGTTCCAATATGGAAGAGGCTGCCTAGACAAGAGATTAGTGTCCTAAAATATTCAGAGCATAGATAATTGCTTGATAAAAAGGGTCAAGTGGCAACCTGGTCACAAGGAATCCGTGATTTGTAAGTTCACTTTGGATCTTTTAATTCTATAGTTTTATATATTTAAAACCATCAAAAATAAGCTAGTCACACTAAAGTTCATATATCAATGTGACCTTAGAAGGTATACACCACACATTTGATTGCTAAATGTTATTATACAAACATAGTTATTTTTTTCTAAAAATAATCTCTGTCACCTAGACAGGCAATGGATAAAGTTCATAAGTCCTCTGAAATAGGTCTGTAAGTGATAAACTCAATAGGAATTATATACTGAAAGGCACATGTTGATGGAAAGGAATTGCATGGGCTTTTGATACATCATCAAGTAGTGCCTGAACTGTCAAGTAATATCCATTGACCTGCAGCTAGCCAATCTTGTATTTCAATAACATGGGCAAATACTACTTTTTCAGTATGTTTATAATGCAGAAGTGTGTGTTCATTTCTTTCATGATCACTTAGAAAGTGGCATTCAAGGACAGACACATTTGGGAAATTAGAGCATGACAAATCACTTTACATCTTCAAACCCCACTGCAGAGTTAAAAGAACAGGTAAGCAGGTGTCTTTATGCAACTTGCATTTAAGAACTAATTTCTTCAGCAAAGTATTACTTAGAATGTGTATAATTTATCATTAGTGCACCAAATACTACCCAAACTGTGTTGAGATAAAAGTCTAGGTATCTATGACAACAAATGTACCATCAAAATCAAATTATTCCATTACTTGAACATTTTAGTGAGATAACACTTAATGTCTGGATATATGGAAATATATATATTACTAAATGAATTTCTCCCTTTTCATCTGAATATGTGCATAATGGGCTTGACACTCCTTCAGACAAAATTGATATATTGTTATCTATCTATCTATCTATCTATCTATCACAAATTCAGTCATAAGTATGAAAAATGCCTCATCCAAGATTGTTTGGTTGGGTTGAAAATATAGTTCACCAATTTAAAAATTTAAAATGTATCATATATACATGGTCAAAATTGAAAACTTATAAATTCACAGATGTTAAAACTAGGGAAAATATGACAAGGAGATAAATCCAATCCAAATCCAGAATAATAATTTATGATGATGACTGTTTCATGACCAAGGGCACTACCCATATAATGAAATCACCACCAGGAGGCTGACTAGTTTCCACCCCACAGGAGCCATATCAGGGACTCCTAGTTCCTGGTAAATGGGCACTCAGAAATGGTGATAGCCAAACTAGAAATGCACACTATTTTAACAAAGTGTAACTTCAAAGCTTCATTGTTCATTAAGCTGTTGAACAAAAACAGGTTTATAGAAGAAAGAAGATGGATGGTCTCTATAGAATAGACCATCCTGTCCACTTGATTTGAGACTCTTTATAGAGGTGATGCATTTTTTTTTTTTTGGTAAATAGTCACACAGGATATGAACATTTTTAATGCTGGAATAGTCCAAAATACCCATCCCTATAATTATTTCAAAAATTTCTGTCCCAAATTACTAATTCCAAGCTCTGTACCACCTGTACCACCTGGCATAAGAGTTTGCATTCTCCATGTGAGGCCTGGTTTAAGCCCTGATTTCTGTGTACTTCAAATTTATAAAATCCTGGTCTCATGTACGCCACTTAATTTTGACATGCTGAAAGAAACACTTAAATTTTCTGTTGAGTAAATAAAATAAGAATTAGTTCATGCCGGACATTTTTCCATAAACGAATACCTTGGAGTATTTGGAAACGAATAACTTGAGCATTTGATATTCACCAAGGGCCACTAGAAGAAGGAAGATTTTCTTCAAATGAATTTCTTGAAATCACAGAGGACTCCTCAGTAAATTTCTTATTTACTATAGGCAAACAGCATGTGGATTTGATTTATACCTCTAGTATAAGATTCAAGTGAACAAACAGTAGTATTACGTTCTAAACCATCTGGAAGGATGTATTTTTCTCTGGGATCAAATCAAAGCTTGAACCTTTGCTGATTGAATTAATCAGAGGAAGACATCTAAAATAGGTATACACTCACTCTAGCAGGTGTCTCTTTCTACCAGAAAGAAAAAAAAAAAAAGTTTCCTTTATTTCAAAGAGGTTAACAAGAACATCCTAGAATACTGACAGTTTATTTATACTATGTGTGCCTTATGCTGTTCCTACCTATTTGTCTTTCAAATCCTGTTTGGCTTTTGAATAAAGACATAATGATTAAAGCTAACATTTATTTTCTTTTGATATGTTATAGCTACTCTTTTAAAGTTCTAAGCATTTTATTTTATTTTTTGCCTCAACTTCTTTCTTTTATTTTTTAAAGAATCTTAAAAAAGTTAATCTTAATGATCAAATATTACATAAATTCAGAAAATCACACAAATATACAGCTTAACGAATTATAAGATGTACACCCTTGTAACCACCTTAAGGTCAGGAGATAGAACATTCCCTTACACACTTCTCATAGTTTACTTGATTTAAATTTTTTGCATTTCTTCTGTTTTTCTTGCTCTCCCTCTATATCCCATTAGTGACTCCTGTTATATCCTGTTCTGTGGTTGGTGCTATTTTATTCCGTTAGTAGTCTACGGCCATACCACCCTGAAAGCGCACGATCTCGTCTGATCTCAGAAGCTAAGCAGGGTCGGGCCTGGTTAGTACTTGGATGGGAGCATTTTAAATATAATAACTCATTATATCCTCCAAATAACTCTATGTGTCAGCCAATATTATTAATCACATATCACAGACAAGAGGAATGAAATACAAAGATGTGTCCCCAGTCATACAGCTAACAAGTAGAGGAGCTCAGTTTGGACCTATATCGCTTTCTCTGAAATTCATGTACTTATTCTTTTCCCTTTTAAAACTTTCCTCCACTTACTTTCCTTTCCCTTTTACCTCTCCATTCATGGGACTTGCAAGCATATTTCTTTAGAAACATGATAGTTTAATTTTGTCTTAGCACGCACTCCATGGCCCCTGTATAGACCTTCCTCTTCATGACTTTCAAAAGGCCAATGACTGTAAGGGTGTAGTTTGTAGCCTGAGTTGTTATTTGTTACTCCCTATTAGCTTCATTGTAGTTTAAATACCATAGATTCACTATGAAGAGTAAGTAAATTAATCCTAAAGGTATTGTGTACATAAAAAAAATCACATCAATGAATTTTGCCCAGTTAAAACATGATATATTTACTTTTTTAATGTATTGGAATGATTATAATATAACCACCAAATAGCATAAGAAAAAATTTTTCCCTGGTAGCTCCTAGAATGTAACCTTAAGACACACTCTAGTGATACATGTTCATTTATATCTAGCGTGTTCTTGAATTTCTCTTATTCTCTCATTATCACTGTTAGGTACACCCAGCTTTATTCCCCAAAGAACATCACAAGATACAAGAACCAGGTCACTTTTTTCAGTGGACAGACAGCATGAACTACTTTCCATTTTTCACCTTTCCCTAAATTAAGCCATGGACTTCCTAAATAATGAATATTTTATTTTTCTAAATGGTTTATCAAGAAAACTCCAGGGATGGACCATGGATCAGCATTAATGACAAGCTGATAAGAGCAAAATCCTTATCCAGAAATGTCATACATAGTGCCTGAGTGAGTCAAAATGAATTACGAACTCTCTCCGCCCTCCCTGTGCCGTGCGCCAGGCGTTCCTGTGGGCACACTCCCTCACTCGCCCCCTGCTCAGGAGCTGACATGTCATTAAAATGGCATCACACCAACAGGATGAGAAAGTGTGAATTCCCATCAAAGAGTAACAGCTTGCAGAGAACATTGCAGAGCATATCTTGTTTCCTTTGTTTTTCATTTTAATCAAGCTTGATAAAGAAAATGTTTATAGAACTAAGCTATCCATGTTAAATGATGAATGTCAACATATTTTTATGAGTATATATCCATTTATATTTATTCAGCAGCAGAACCCATTGAGCATTTGCTGAGAACTAAGCACTGAATATATCCCATGACTCTAAAAAAATGTCAGCAATGATTATCTTTAAATGGTGAGCTTTCAGGTGATATTTAAGTATGTATTTTGTACTTCCAAGTTTTTACAATGATTGTTTTTACAAATATTGAATATCTCTAATTTTTTAAACACAATATTTGAAATATTTGCATATGTGCATAAGGAGTCTTCCATTTCACATATCTTGTAGCTCTTGAAGACTCAAAAGGGGACAAAAATAAATTAATAATTATTAGATGGTTCATATTTTAGTGTCTATCCCAAAACATGGATGAGGTTGCACATGTCCTTCAATAATGGTGCAGCAGGAGTAGGTTTCGGGGAGGACTAAAATTCTGGCCTTTTGGGAAAATGGTACATTGGGAAAATGATCCAAATGTCATCTCTCTTTGGGAACGCTGAGTCTTTTATCCCCACTGGAATCCTAGTCACTTTTAACTCAGTGAAAATTGACCTTTAATTCTTCCATCTCTGGTAAACACTCTATAGTATTGTAGCTGTCGAGCAAGAAAGTAGGGAGCCAATTTTCTGATTACTTAAAAGGGCCAACAGAGCTTATAAATCCCTGTGAGAAAGGGAAAGGGAAATTTTGAAGAATCTGATGGGGTCCTCAACCCTGTCAGGTGGTATCATTGACAGCAGCAACCCCTTGCTTGAAGCCAAAGGCCAAGGAGTCTTTCTAAACTGCAAGAAGCATGACTGTGTTTTCTGTTCTGTGCAGCTACTTTGGTGAGGCATTATTTTTATTCTTCCATTGTTTGTGTCTTTTGGCTGTGAATATTTGTTTCTTTCCATCAATTAACCCCTGTTCCTTTGGGACAACACCCCACGTAAAATGGAATGTTATTTATTTCTTTTTTCTTTATGTTATCTACATTAGAATCAGCAATCAAAAAAATTCAAGCCTTTTAAATTAGTAAATCTACTCTTTATCCAGATATTTTTTCTGTGTTATGGATGATTATTCATTGTCTCCTGACAGCAACCCCACGTTTCCCTTTTAACAGCTTCATTTTCCCTTTTGGAAGCTAAAGGTATGCCAAACCCTGTAGTGGCACGTGCAACCCAGGCTAAGCCCGCTGAGCTTCCCATTCCTCTGGCCACCACCACTGGCTGAAAGCTGAGCATGAAGCCTGATCCTATCCACTCAAAGTGCAACTTATGATGTAACCATGGAATATTTGGAAAAAGGGGCCCCTTCACTCACAAAAATAAATAAGACGCCAAGTCAAAAGCTTCCGCAAGACTTTTAGGACCATAAAGAGAATTAACCTTGGTATAAAGCAGTGCAATCAGGAATTAAAAAAAAAAAATAAGAGAAAAGAAAAAGACCGAATAAGAAACTGGATTCCATGTTAAACAAGTACTTGAATTTTTGAAAACAAAAGTAATTATGCTTCATATAAATTAATACTATATGACTTCTTTAGAAATTAAAAATACCTAATAAATTTCATATAAAAGTGGAAAGTAAATCTAAATCAAATGCTAGATGAGCATTCTTAAATTAGAGCTAAATAATATTTATTTGTGTGCTTACAAAGGACACGTTTATTTTAACCTTGCTCACACTTAACCTGATTACTAAATTTTTATTTCTTTTGGTATATAGAAAGGCATTTAATGAATTATATGTACCCATTCTTGTTACATTTCTCACCTATTTCATTTATATTTCTGAGATAGTACTATGCCTTTAGATAATATTAAGAAATTCTATTTAGAATGAGGTTACCATTAATATTTTGAAACCTCAAACTTGAAATAAAAAAATCTTTAACTTTGTTTAAATTAGAAACAACCTCTCTATTGGCTCATGCATTTGTGTGTATGTCCTCCTGACCATAAAAATGCAGGCTACAATGTCACCTCTTTTCTATCATTTCTATTCATTTCCCACAACTCACTAAAGAAATGACCCCTTCATCTAGCGCCCTACAGCATTTGATAAGGACCTAATGCAATATATTCTATGTGTTTGTGTACATGCCTGTCTCTTCTCGTGAAATACAAGCTTTTTGATGGCAGAAAGTGTCATATTTATCTTAATATTTCCAGGGTTTACTATAGTTCTTGACACACAAT
Source organism: Anoura caudifer (assembly GCA_004027475.1). NCBI lineage: Eukaryota > Metazoa > Chordata > Mammalia > Chiroptera > Phyllostomidae > Anoura > Anoura caudifer. Next base: position 83,726 of record PVKU01000320.1, on the reverse strand, counting down.
AGGCAATAGACATGTTAAATTGTGTTAAGAATAGATCTACACAATGAGGCCTGATGTATCTGTTTTGGTTTGGTTCCTACACTAAAGAAACTACCAGGGCAATTTTTCTTTCTCGTTATGAGCACAGCCTTTATGTTGTGTAAACATAGCCTGAGCGTAAATTTGTTTTGATTTTTCAGGAGAACAATGAACAGGAAACTGACAGGCTAAAGAAGGTAAAACCTCTATTTTTTTCTAAAACAATTTGTTTTTATGTATGTTTTAACTAATAAGATTTAGCATTTGTTATAATAAATGTATTTTTGTTGTTGACTTGTTGGTCTCTCTCAGGAATATTTCTTATAAATAAATAAATAGAAGAAGCTAGTTTTAAATGTTTATTTTTATTCTAAATCTTACTAAGAACGTGAGAAGAAAACAAATTAGGGGAAATACATGCCACTTGGCTACATTCCGCAATGGAGTGTCTTACATACTAAGCAATGTCACTTAAGAATTCTTTTATTACAGTTTTTTTGGCCTAGTAACAATTCTAAACTTGAAAATAACAATGTAATATATAAAATATACATGTTTTTCTTTTCAGACTATTTAATATTTAAATATAAGGTGACGAATTATATAGCTGAAGGAGAGCAGCTAAATATGTATGCAGTTGGTTTTGTTCCCAAGTACTTCACAATCCTTATGTGACTTTACTCAAGCAAGTGCCTTAAATTCATTGATGGCTCCAGTCATAAAAATCAAGATAGTAGGGTTTTTTTCTTTATATCTTGAGCAATATGATAATGACTAATATCCATGGAAAGACATATAGAGAGAAAATTAGTGATTCAAGGTCACTGATGTAGTAGCTCCACCTATAAAGCATCCCCTTTTTAAACCACACCTCCTGGTGTTCAGACTTTCCCACACTGAATATGGTTTGTCAGTATCTATCCACAGAATGAGGGTGCAAGTACAATAACACGGTGTGATCTGCAAAGTCATAAGAAGCCTTGAGTATCCTGCTTTGGTCTCTTGGAATAATTCCTCAGGGGAAAGGCAGGTGTTTACTATGCTAAGCGAAATAAGCCAGGTGGTGAAAGGCAAATACCATACCATCTCACCTTTAACAGGAACCTAATCAACAAAACAAACAAACAAGAAAAATATAACCAAAGACACCGAAATAGAGAACAGGCTGACAGTGACCAGAGGAGAGAGGGTAGGGAATTTCAGGGGAAAGGATTCGCAGGAACAAGTATAAAGGACACATGGACAAAAACAAGGTGGGGTGGAAATAGGAGGGAGGTGGGAAGGGCTGGGGGTGTGGGCTGGGATGGGAGTAAAAGGCAGAAAACTGTACTTGAACAATTTAAATGAATGAATGAATGAATGAATGAATAAATGAATGTCCTACTTCCCTGGTGTGGCCCCAGACAAGCCACATGAAGAGCATTTGTGAAAGGGGAGATTCCTGGCCAGCCCCAGCTGAATCTTTTCACCTCAGGCCCCAGGCTTGTCAATAAGGAAACCATTTTAGATATTCCAACCCCAGCAGTCTGATGTTTAGAAGACTCAAGGGACCCATTTGACAGTCAGAACCAAGACTCCAGAGACCTCCGTCTATCTCCGGCAGTTTAAAGCACAGCACTCACCTCCCCAGTCATTATGGATCAGAGACATGCCACTTTCCCTGGCCTCTGCCCTACTTCCTGACTCTCAGAATTGTGAGTAGTTGTTATTGCTTCATGCTCCTATGTGTTTGGCATAGTTTGTTAGGCAAAAATAGAAAACTAAAATAACCAATGAGAGAAAAGAAGAAGCAGGAAAAATAATAATTTTGATCAAGATACTATGAGAGGGAACCCCCCTCCAAAAAACAGAATTATCTTCTGATGGGTGGGCCCATTGTAGTACAGGCTTCTCCCACTGAGTGTTCTAGGAACCCATGTGTATCAGTGTATCCACTGGCATTGTTTTGAGAGGCTGTATTTGGCTTCAGTGGATTTTTTAAACTCTCTTTCAATATGTTTGCCCATTTCATGATGGGTGATTTATGAGCACACCTGCCCGCACGGCATTGAGTGTTCAGCAGTTTGTGACCAAAAATGGCGTGACCCCAATGCCTCACCCTCTCTATTTACCTGATCTCACACCTAGCAACTTTTTTTTTGTTTCTCCAATAAAAAATGTCCTCAAGGGAAAATGTTTTGCTGATGTGCAAGACATGAAACAAAAAAATGGCAGAAGCACTAAAAGGCATCAAAATCGATGAGTTCATACACTTTTGAGCAGTGGAAAAACGTCTCGAAAGGTGCATTGCATCAGTTGAAGAGTACTTTGAAGGTGACTGAAGTTTAAACATGTAAGAATAAATACACAATGTTTTATAAATAAATTCTGGGGTGTTTGGGGTCCCCCCTTGTATTTTAATGCCAATGATTATTCTCCAATATAATATTCACCAATTATTTTCTTCTAGTCAATTAGAAAAGAAAGGCAGTTTCTTAAAAGTATGACATACATATGCTGGATCTGCTAACCTACCTAAAAAGGAAATAAGACTTCCAGGACACCTGAGATGGAGCAGATGGCCTGCCAGATCCAATCAAGACCTATCTTTCCTACACGACAGGACCAGTAAATCCTGAAACTCAGCTCGTTACAACAAGATTCAGTTTTACGTGTCCAGCTGTGTCTGTGGGGTTTCCATATTCCATTACTCTAGAAAACAAAGCAATCCACTAAGAAGAAACAAAGAAGATTTGGTAAATGACATAGAATATGCGTGAATATACACATAAACATCCCAAATATCTATATACTTGGTGTTTCTAAATCTTCCACATTTTAATAGTAAATCATAGTGGCAATAGCTAGTCTATATAACCACAAATTAGAAAATATAGTACCTCATTATTTTTTAACAAAAAAAAATAAGGAAGGAAAGAAAACTTGAATAGGCCTTTTATTGACCTGCTTATTTTCTCTGTAACAGATTATGATGGGAAGTAGTAATATGAAGTCTATATTAGAGTGAGTTCAATAGTACATCTGTTCTTAAGAACTGAAGAGAGAATTTATAGACAACACAAGATATTTAGATATGCAATAGAAATAATAAGTAAAAGAATGGTGAAGAGAAATGTGGGGTTGGGGAGGTTGTGGGTGTGGGTGTGGGTGTGTGTGTTTATAGAATGTGTATGTTCTGAGATGAGGAAAGAGTGAGCATGCATGAATGCTCGATGACAAGAACCCAGTAGGGAAGAAAATGCTGACAATAGAAAAATAAGACTAATTCTACAGCAAGGATCCAGAAAATGCGAAGAGACCAAAAACACACTGTAGGCAAAGGTTTAGCAAAGTACTCTCACAAAAACCAGTTCATATTTTCAGAGAGAATGTATGTTTCTTCTTCTTTTTTTTTTTTTTTGCCCCTTTCTATTTTCCAAACTCTTTGGAAGCAAATCACAAAACTCATGTATTTAAATTGCTATAAGGAAATTCACATCTACATTGTGAAAGGAACAAATTTAGACCATGAGTAATACAAATAATCATGTTCAATTATAAATATATTTCTCATTATACAACTTAATGATTCAAGTTACTTCATAAACACATTGTACTACAGTTCTAATAAAAGTAAAAGTTTTGGAAAATTTATTGATTTCTATAAGTTTATATTTCTCATTAAATCATAGCCTGATTAATAATGTAGTTTTTATTAAAAATGTTTTAAATCCAAGTAACTGCATATTTATAGAAAAATGTCAATTTTCTATTACTTAAACTCCATAACAACACCAAAATAAGTGAAATGAGTGACCTTTTTGTTTTATTTCACAGCTACACAAAGAAGATAGACTAAAGTTGCTTCTAATCCAGCAGCAAAGAGGAAAGAAGTAGAGAAAAAAATTAAAATAAATAAAATAGATAAAAGGAAAGAAGTATAGCTACAGGCAACATCAGAGATGAATCCTCAAACCTATATGTGGGGGGAAAAAAGCCAGACACAAGAGGTCTGTGTTTTGATGTGAGCCTTGGTTACATAGCATACAATTTTTTTTTCTCATCAAGTTGTCTACTTAAAATTATTTCATGTTATTGTATGTAAATTATGCCTAAAAAATTGCACTTGAGTATTTCAATTAAAATTTAATAAAAAGGAAATTTGTTAATTTTAATTAATATTTTCTTCTAGTACTTATTACTTTCCAAAGAGACCAGTCCCCCCTTCAGAATTGGGCTTCTTTTTGCTGCTATTCATTCTTCACCAGCCTGTATTATCTGGGGTCACATTTTCATAGTGGACATTAAGCCACTTCAGAGAGTCCCCAGGTATATCTGGGATTAAGCAGGGGCTACTGTTGTATCAGCTTCAAATACATCAGCCTTGTTTACTCTCTCAACTTCCACATTCACCACCACCCTTGACCACCTGACAGCGTGGGAACCTCTGCCTCCCCTCAGTAAGAGTGTGATTCTACTGTAAGCTGGTTTATCTGGAAGAAAGTAAAAGATCACTGCCCTCATTTTTGTCACATACTTTCCTGTCACTGAGCAAGCTCAGCTCTTATGTTCCATATCATGACTGAGATTATTCACTGTGCACTGCAGCTCTCAGAACCTGCTGACCTCCTGAGCAGCCTTTCCCTGCCAGATCTAGTCTTCCTGAGATCAGGAGGGCTCTCAGTGTGCTAAGAGTAGTTCATCTCTTCCTGTGCAAGGATAAGCCCCAGCCCAGTTTGATTTTCTATGAGAATATGTGTCACCTTTGGAAAAAACTATAATCCCCTGAAAATCAAGTTGTATAGTCACCCTGTGAATGCAAATAGGACAATCGCATCAGAACTGAATAGTCCAACTGCAGTACAACTTATGTTACCCAGATGCAGTGTGTAAATACTAACTGATGTTGCTCTGTGTCTAGAATAACAAATTATTTTTAGGCACGGCTTCAGTTAGAGGTGATGACCGCCTCATCTCAAACACACACACACACACACACACACACACACACACACACACACACACACACCAGGACGAGCAGAGTTTACAAGAGCAGTGCATTGCAATCCACAGCTGCTTCTGCTCTCTAAGTGAAAAATTAGATATCTGACACATAGCTGTGGCTCAGCCATTTATAATATTCCACATTATTGGAGAAAATTAGTTTCTCAATCTAAAACACAAGTTCCTATGATATCATTATTTCTTCAATAATAATGGGTGTTATCATTTGCTTTATGAGTGTAAATAGGTCCCCTTATGACACACTTTTCTCTGCATATCCCCTTAAAAGACAACCCTTTTCCAAATGTGAAATTCAAGGTTCTATTTCTTGCAGAGACAAAGCTTCTTTGAGTCTTTAAATCATACTATTTTACCAGTTTCTACTTTTAAATATATATTTTTTAATTTTAGGGATGAATTTCATATAGCTCATCTGTTGCCAAAGCAAAAACTCATGTTGGTGTGTCTCTCACAACCATTTCAAATACCACAAAAGCTGAAAAGCCTGATTTGAACTAAAGTATTACTGAGCATATCTAGGCCCATCTCTAGCATCCAAAATGACATCAATAGAAAATTCATTTAGTATGCGAATACCCTAATCATGAGATTTTTAAGGGCAGGTGAGGGAAGAAAATAAAGGGGAAAAAATAAAATAAATAAAATGTCCAAAAAAAGCAGTTGGTGAAGGAAAAGAAGGATGGAAAAGTGGAGACCAAGAACGAAAATAGGAAAGGATGACCATGCTTGACACAGATTTAAATTTGTATTATGCATTCCAGCAAAAAGCATCTTCACACCCGTGTGATTTTCAGTAAAGTTCTAAACCTACTCTGTGGATTTTGCTTACCTCTATTTTATTCAACAAAATAAGCAAAAAAGGTGTTAAAAAAAACAAATGTACTTTTCTGAGATTTAGACTTTACAAATTGGTTATATGCTTCCTAATGCTTTCACAGTGCATCTAGGATAAGGACAGTATTTCCACAGCAAACCTGCTCTTCGTAGCCCTGACTTTTTAATGCTGACACCTGCAGCAATGACAAGAAATACAGGTTGGTTCCCAGACAAAGGGGCCAACAGGAGAATAACAATAAGGATGTTAATAACATTAATAACAACATGATAATTGACACACATGTGTCAGATATCAAGTTAAGCACATTATATATATTACCTTGATGGTTTTATCAACAATACTGTCAGGTTAATATTACAGTTGAGAAAACTGAGACTCACAAAAGTTAAGGAACCTGACAAAAATTCTATACCAGACAGTATCAGAATCCAGTCTGTCTGACAGTCAAGCATCATCTGATGTTTTCAGGGGATTCCCAACACCCCTTTCCTATCCCATTAGGGGATTCCCAGCACTGTGCCAGAGGTTCTTTTCAATTTTCACTTTCCCCATTCTACAAATTATCACTCATCCAAAATATATAAAAAGTCCTTGGGTTTGTTGATTACATCAGTCCCTGTCTAAAACCAGGGAAATTTTGAAAGAAGTCACAAGCATGGTTCTCACCCAGTTCGTGCATAATAACCGTGCAAAATATTTCCAGTGTCCAAATTTGGACATTTCCTTCCATTTACTATGGGTTACAAAATCATGTCTAAATTACTAGCCATTTAATTGGTAAGGCTCTCCTTGCTGCAAAGATTCCCTACTTTCCAAATGTACTACATTTTGCCAGAACACATGTTTTTTAAAGATTCTTGGTAGGGTTCCAAAAGCAAACCAGACATTCTTCTGTGTGATCAAAAAATGTGGCCTCAGGGAGACGGTTTCTTTGGACTACACAGAAAAATAGACACACAGAGATAGACAGCAGGACTGGGGATGTTAGAGGTCATTTCCGAGGGGAGGTGGAAATCCCCTCTAATTCATACACCTGCTTGGCTAGACAAATTTCTCTTCAGAAATCAAAGAAATGAATTCAGAGCTCTTGAATGAAAGCCTTTGAATGCTTTTCAGCTAATTTCCCAAGATAATGGCAGGCATTGTATCATGTTTGGTTCTTAACACACAAACCATAAAACTTGTTTTTATTTTTACTTTTTTATAGGAAAAGATGGTTAAATGAAAAGTTACTGTCTTGCTTTGCTGAAAGAGAAAAAAAAAGAATACAGATTTTTAATTTTCTTTCAGGAATTGAAAACTATTTCAAAATATGAAATATTCCAAGTATAATAGGAAGGAAATGAACAGAGGCCTTTTTAACTGCTGTCTCTTTTTATTTTGACACATCACAATTGAACATGGCATTCAGTGTATCTTACAATGCGGAAACAGAAGAATACAGTAGTAATGAACAGTGCTTAACACAGTCTGTCTTATTTTTCAAGAGAAATGTCCTGTAGAATGAGTTTAAATAAATGAAATTTTGTAAAAAGGAGATAGAAGGAAGAAACTGGGCATAAACTGTGACCTTTCTACGTTTTTGAAGCTGCAAAGCATATAGAATAAAAGGAAAAGTAAATAATTTTACAAAAGTGGTTGGCATGCAACCTGTTTAAAGAAAAAGAAAATTTAACAAGAGTTTTCTTAGCAATTACCTGAATCCTGATTACTTGCAAAAAGGCTTAGAAATGAATGAAAAAGCTAATACATAAGGAAAGAAAAGTGAAGGAAAGAGAAAAATAAGTTGCAGGAAACATATGGAGAAATTTAGATACACTTCCAAAGAAAAAGTACATTAGGGAGAAATATGAATACTATATCATCATCAGTTGCCTAAAGGTACATCACTAACAATTAAAAAATAAATCTGTATAGCTTTAATAACCGCACTGATAATTCCCAACTGTGCTCTCAAAAATAATTGTTCCTGCAAACATTCCTGTTAACTGTCTACTCTGAATGAATCCATAAACAATTTTAAACAATGAAGTTCTACTTTATATTTAAGGAAGCAGGGACTTTCAAATTTCTTCTCATGAGCCATTTGAATATTTAACAAGTTTAATGAATGAAGACTACTAAGAATTAATAAATTCTAGACCTAGAAACAACCTGAGTTTATTTTGTTACAGAATCATGCAAAATTACAGGCACAAATAGGTCATTTCATGTGTACTCCCATGCAGGGATCAATGTATCCATAGTTAGATGACCATTCATTCGGCATTTGAACACTCACTTATTTTAAGTCCTTCATTTTATAGGTAACAAAGATGAAACCCAAAAGGGGTTAATGTTTTGCTTTGTTTTCCAAAGAGTACTTGGGAATAATAAATATACATATTTAATAAATTTAAGTGTCAAATGGATTTTGAAAATGTGCTTTAAACAGTTGATTAAAGAGGTCAATCCACTAAGGACATTGCAGGACTTTCTTTTTTTCTAATTTACTTCATAATTCTCCAAAAGAGATATAATTTGATAGGTTTCTCAAACCATTGAAGTTTTATTTTTGTTTTTGATAAAGTTGGTAGTAGAGAGGGTAGCAGGAGGGGAAATGAGTTTTCCTTAGGATATATTTTGGGAACATTGATGTAAGTGGCTTTTCCAAGCATATGTACTATGTATGATCTAAATCTCAAAACTATCAGGTATTAGTTTTAAGCCCACGTATGTCTGTGTTTTCATTAGAAATCAGCTTTTGATGATTTTCTTTGTAAAAGACTTTAGAATTTCCATAAGTCCAATCAGTCTTCTTATATGACTCCTCAGGGTTCTTTCTTCATGGATGAGTAAGCTACAAATGTTGGTTGGACAGAAATAAAATAGTGGGCTGGGGAATTGCTTATGTGACTCTCATTCTCAACTGCTCTCTCTACGACCGTCTGAACTTGACTAATCAAAAATTCATTTTAATTTGCTTAAAGGTAGAATTTATACCCACAAAGCTTTAGGTCATGTGTTATCCATGCCTCTGTATTTCAACTGACAAATGTTTTTCTAAGAAAATAAAAGTTGTGTTAGGAAGATCTGAGTAAATTTTCAAAATAAGGTTTAATAGATATCTAGAAAAAATATCTGAGGATCTAGGCATGGGACAAGGGAGAGAGGAACTGGAAATCTAGGAACTGGAAAGAAAATATCCACTTAAATTCTGTCTAGACCAATACTGTAACCTCATAGGCTGACCTCGTAATAATGATTCTGCACTTCTATCCCCGAAATTTCTGTGTCTGCCTTCAGTTGGAGGGTCCAAAATTTGACACAGTAATATACTAGGGTTTTTATTTAAAATCTTTTTTTCTATCACAAGCACTTGCCATTTCACCATTATTTAAAAATTATCTTCTAAAACAGTTGACTACTAAAAGAATTTTAAGAACAAAATCTATCCTAAATTAGAAAATTATACTCATCTTTAACTTTGCATGATCCTATTCACTAATAAATTATCTGCTGCTCTTTTTAATTTAACATTTGGCCACAAAAACAATTATAGAAAATAACAAAATTTCCTTTGGGAAACAAATGCTACTTCAGTCACCATTTTATAAATGAGGACTGGTAACCAGAGAACAGTATAAATCAAGATCAGAAGTCTCACTATAAAAAACTGTAGAGGTGAATAATTAATGATAAAATGTTCAATTTCAGCTGAAATAAACATAAAAGGTAGCATTTTTCACAATTTTCTACATTTTTTATAAAAATTCCCTTAGAAGTTTATTTGATTTATGTTACTAAGATTCTATTGTAAAGCCCCAGTTCCAACAATATCATCTACTGGCCATTCCATTTTGGATCATTATTGCTAAAAGAATAAACATACCAGTATTGAATGACTTGCTCATTCAGCAACTCAAAATGTCAAAAACTATTTGATTGATTCATATGCCTGACTCTTTCTCATACTTCTTCCCTCATTTCTCCTTTAATTCCGTGTTCACAAATTAAACAAGCATTCTCAGAGAGGCCCAGTGCTCAGTCTGCACAGCCGAAATGCATGTGAAAGCTGACCCAAAAACTCTGAAAGAAAAATAGTATTCTAACTTTATTTATAGTGAGAACAGCTAACACATGATGACAACCAGAGCAAATCATGCACTGAGAAGTATTTAATTTCAAGATTTAATTTCAACCCCCAAAACATTCATTTTCCTGATTTTTCTATGCCTTAAAAAAGAACTTACTTCAAGTGTTAGTAAACCAATTTCATAAAATATATGGTGACATTCAAGTGCCTGGGTGAGTACAGAACTTATCTTCATAATAAGGACAGCACTGAAAAGCAGCCTTGGAAGCTGGACTATACTTGTCATTTCTTGTCATTAATGCTGTAGAATTTACAGCTCCTACACTGTACACGAGAGGAATCCAGGCATTTCTGAGCCAACAGTCTAACGACATCACACAGATGGCAACTCTTCGATCACAATCAAGCAGGATGTACATCATGAGACAAAGGGGAACTTACTATTTTTTCATTTATATTCCCTTGCACTTTTGCTCCTGTTCCTGTGCTGTTTACATGACCAGTTGGTGAGAAAGAAATTGTCATTGTGAATGTGTTTTGGAGGACAAGGACAGGTGGGTTTCTTTACAAAGTAAATTATTTCAGATGTTTCCTTTGGTGGATTTTTTTTTTCTGTTGTAAATATTTACCAGCAGTTTGAAGATGGAGACAAACATCAAGATTACTCTTTTGTGATCTTGGCTGTGTTTTGGCTAGATTTGTGCCCACCCTTCCCCCTCCCCCCAAAAAATTTGAGCATGAAAATAAAACAAAATGAAACAAATTTATGTTTATAAGTAGTTTGGAGAAATACTTCCAGTGTGGAAGAGGGGAAAAGAGAAATGACTTGTAGGAACATGGATTATATCTAAAACACCTCAAAAAGATGTAATTTCAGTCGACATCAGTGCGCTGTTTTCCATAGCTGTCTGTTCTGTTTCTGTCCTTCCTCCTTCCAGGTGCAATCCTCTGGTCATACCTGGCTCTCTATTTGTCTTCCAATAAAACCCGAAAATCTCAATAAAAGAATCAGAACCTTTTGTTCAGATTTGCAAATAGGTCATATTTCATAGCCAAATTCTCTTCATTACAAAGTATTTTTTGGTGGCATAATGCACCAACATGCTGATATTTTTAGCCAGAGCAAGAAGCCCTGGAGGCCCCCTATGACAGAAATTATTTATAAAGGTATTTGGTAGAATTAGAGAGCATTTTGAGTTTAAAGTAATTATGGGAACTACCAAATAGATACATGGTTTTGGCTAGACTTTCGCATTCCAAAGACCTATGCAGAGGATTAAAATTGAAGAGACTAGAAGGAGTTTGAATTAAGTTTGAACTCTAACAGAAGTAGATCTTGAGAAAGGATTCAAACAACCAGTTTTATCAGGAAATTATCTCAGAAAATACCTGTAAAACAGGAGGAAAGGGACAAAGAGAAGAGAAGACAATAGCTATAGGCTCTGTGGGCTTCAGCCTTACCGCTGGGGAACAACGGGACCCCTTTTGGAGCGCCGACCTATCCCAGCAGGGATTTGGAAGCTGTGGCACCTTCATCTCCCTGTCAGGTGATGGTTGAATGCTGCTGCCGGGAGAAATGATCTCTGGGCACTTCTGGTTGGAGCTGAAAGGGATCCCGCATCCACAGATAACTGTCGGAGTTACGCAGAAAGCAGCAGCTGGAAATTAGGGCAGGATGGTTATCAGAAACATGGACAAGGCCACAGTAGCCTGTGCCCGAGAGGCCGTGGCAGGCTGAAGCCAGCCTGCACTGACTCGGATCCGACTGTGCACATCTTTCCGTAAGTCCCCATTCGCTGACTTCACGTGGGTAGTTTGAAATCAGCTGTGGTGGAAGAGTTTACACTATGCAAATCAGCAAATGGAACGAATTAGTCTATTTTTCTCTCTTTTGAGACCTAGTTTTTTAAACACTTAACAGCACACCACTGCATACAGTAATATTTATTGATTACCACAGGAGGAAAAAACAGATAATTTTGTGTAAGTTATCTTATTTAATAGTCTTATCAAACCTGTAGGGAAAAAAATATTATAAAAACATGAGTTCCGAAAAGGTCTGACAATCCTTTCGTATTTCCTTTTCAAAATAACCCTGAACTTTTGTAATTAAAACAAATAATGCCTAAAACAACCACAAAAATGAGGACTTAGATAACCTTACTCTGGGTGAATCCCTGCTAAATGCAAGTAGCAAAGGGCAAAGGCAGAGCACCTGGCCTCTGGGGCCCTATGAGCAGAGGGGGAAATAATTCGATCAGTAACACTACACATGCCTAAGATACTGCTGGCCTCTTTTATGGTGTTTTTTGTTTTTTTTTTGTTTTGTTTGTTTTCATTACCATTCAGTCCCTTAACACCCCCTCCGCCCAGCAATCCCCACACTGTTGTCCATGTCCATGAGTCCTTTTTCCTTTTTGCTCAGTCTCTCCGCCCTCCCCGCTCCCCCTTAGCAGACATCCTGCGCTCTGCTAGTCTGTCTCTGCTTTGCCTGTTAGTACTGTGGGCCTCTTTTAGAAGTTTACAACCAATCACAAAGGGTCTGCTGAACACCAAAATAAATGGGCCAAATGGATGATCTAACATCAAAATGTCACGTCTTTGGATTTTGTGGTTGCCGGAGGCAAGAAGGGGGTAGGAGCACAAAAAACGGTAAAGGCGTCGGAAAGGTACACAGTTCCAGCTACAAAATAAAGGGTCACGGAGAGTGACGTGCAGCGTGGTGACTCGGTTAATAGTACTGCAGTGCATGCTTGAAAGTTGTTTAGAGAGTAAATCTTAAAAGTTGTCATCATAAGAAAAATAATTTTAACTATTGTGGGGACAGATGTTGCTAGATTTATTGTAGTGATCATTTTGCAATGCATTTTCCTTTTTAATTTATTTTTCATTGAATTTGTTTGGATGACAATGATTAATAAAATTATATAGGTTTTATGTATACAAATTTACAACACATCATCTGTATATTGTATTGTATGTTCACTGCACCAAGTTAAGTCTCCTTCCATCCCCGTTTATCCTACCTTTAGCAACATATATTAATATCAAGTCATTATGTTATATACCTGAAACTAATATAATGTTATGTCAATTATACCTCAATAAAAAAGTCACTTTTTAAAAAGTAATTCTACTAGTCTATGTTTTTTAGGGCGATGTTATCAAAACTTTCCTCTCACTCTAACACTTCTGGCCATAGTTCACCATTTTATATTTTTCTCAGCATTTGAGCAAGGTATATTTTATAGTTTCTCAATAGATATTATTATCATAATTATCATTCTGGTCTTCACACAATTATAACTAGTTTTCTATTTCACCAACAAAAGATACTAACTACATTATCTGTTATATTCCACATGTCAGAATATTAGCTTTCTGTAAGCAGTGAAACCCTTCTCCGCCAGATTACATTTTTTTTAGCTTAAAAGAAATCTTTGTAGTCATTATACTAATAACTTTAGCATTCAACTCTAACTAAGAAGAAACTAATGTCATTAAATTTCAAAATAGTCAATAAGTGAAAAACATTAGTAGGAACTCAACAGTTTCTAAAATACTTTCAATAAATTTAAAAAATTTTTAAACATCTATGGTACTTTCAAAATTTGGCTTAAATTATTTTTTCACAAGTTATCTGTTTCCCCTGTGTACTACTTTGAAAAATACTCAAATGCTGAGATTATTTTGAATTTAATACAGGATTATTTTTTTAATTATAATATTATCTACAACAACTAAAAGCTCAAACAAAAGAATCACCAAAGACTAACTTTGCATTTGGGGTTGACAGACACTGAGTGGCATGGCAAACACCGCAGAATTCTGAAGGTAAAGGGACTGATTTGCAGCAGCAGCAGCAGCAGCAAGAGGACTGGTGACAGACGGAGAAAGCACAGCTCAGCTGGAATTCCCGCTGGCACACTAAGGAGATAAGAATCTGTAGCTTATTCTTGAGCAAAGATCAGACACTATCCTTCACTTAGGAGAAATACTTAGCCTGAGAGTGTCCTAGCTTCATATTTTACTATACTCAAGACTTAACTCATCTGAGAAAAACCCATAAGAATCTCAGTTATTCATTTCACTTTGCCCCTGGAGATACCAAATGTTGGAGGGAGGACCTCAGTTGTTGATGGGAGAGATATATCTATAGCCATTCTCAGTCAGCTAAATAGCTGCCTACTTTGAATGAGGTATCAGTAATACATTCAGTTTTCTGTGCTTCTTTGCTAGTGAATTGTCTGGGGGTACATATTTCACAGCTTTAGCTGAGGTGAGTTCAGTCCAAGGCAATGTGCCCAGTGTTGAAGAGGATAAAAAGCAAAATCGGAATCAATTTAATATTGCAAACTAATTTGATTTGGGACAATTATTGTGGTGTGCATGGAGAGGCAAGGAACTCATAAGAACTATTAAAATCACCAATGGGGCCTCAGCATTTAATAAAACTTGATGATCCAATGGATAAAGTCTATAAAAACAAATTAATTTTGAAAGTTCAAACTATAAACTATCACAGTTCTTCACACTGTGTGTTGCTGGGACATCATCGGCTTACTTCAGAATCTGCTGAAAATGTCTTTTTTTCTCATTTCAAATGTATATTTTCCATGGTTCACAATATGATTATGAGAGAACATTCACTCACATGTATATGTTTTCGCATTACTCCACCTAGTGTTAACAGAACTTGCACAACTTCCTAATTAAAATACAAATTCCCAGTTAACTGTAAGCTCTCCACTGTTAATGCATTTGGGCAGAAGGTTTCTTCTGGGCACCTTTACTGACAGAAGAGCACTAACATCTCAGAAATAAAGGGAAACTAATTGAAGTCATATTCACATCCAGACTTCCTTAAGGCTTGCTTATGCTCTTTTTATATTTTTCTCTACGATAGAATTTATTAGATTAAAATTATTTCCTAATTATCAGTCCTTCCTAACATTTTTGACTGATTGCTTATTTTCAGTCATCTTTGCCAAACCCTTCTTTTTTTTTTCCCCCTTAAAAATTTCCTGTAACCATGTTTTACGCACATTTTGAACAGTCACTGTGTAGGGTAAGTGGAGGCTGTCTGTCTTCCTCACCCAGGTGTTTGGGTAGCTAAGGGAAGCAGTGGAGGGGCCTGATAACCAGTGTTCTCACAGCCTTGTGACTGGGTCCGATAAATGGTTCCCGTAACATGAAGGGGGCTTGCATGCGCAGAATTATGTTATATTGCATAATGTTCTGGCAGTTTTCCAGCTTTGTTCCCCTCTAGTACTGAAACAGGTGGGGACTCCCTGCTGGGGGTGATGATGATGAGAGACACGTAAAGGGACAGGAGCCATGACATGAGACATGCAGATAGATACACAGCTTGCACTGTGCGTGGCTCGCCCACCCATGAAAAAAGGCATGCCTGGCATCCCAAAGGCCGTGAATATTTTTCCATCTGCAAGGATACCATGAACCTGCCTGGCCTTGAAGGGTGGCAACACACACTGCGAGGTATTTTAAAATTTTAAACAGTTAATACAACAAAAACATAGTGTTTATCACACTAAAAACTGTTTATAATAAGATATTTTAAAAAGCAAATCTGGGCTCTAACTATTGTGGCTCAGTGGACGGAGCATCGTCCCTGCAAACCACAAGGTCCGGCTTGGATTCCCCCATTCTCCAGGTCAGAGCTCCTGCCCGGGCTGCAGGCCAGGTCCAGGTGGGCCAGCGGCCTCTGATCGAGGTTTCTGTTGCACATCCGTGTTTCCCACAGGCATGCTTTCTCCCTCTCTTTTTCCTTCCCTTCCTCTCTTTCTAAAAATCAAGAAAAAAATAAGGCAAATCTGGGAACTAAATTTCCTTATGACTCCATGGCTCTGGTTAAAATATCCTTTTTCTATTGATGTTATTGGTATTATTTCCATTTTACTCTATTCGATGTATTGTTCTGTGAGCCAGGAAAATGACTTTAGAAACTCTAGGGAACCAACAATCAGTTGCTTGAGATTACTGGCATCTGAGAAATCCAGTAGGCCTCAACTGTGTCTTCCACCAGAGCAGGCCTAGGCTGCCGGCGGGCTGTTTGCCTCTGATCTAGGGGGACGCGCACCTGGGTGTCAAGTGCCAGGAACACATAAGGTATGTTTTAAAGTGCATTTGGCGACAGTTTCCCAGAGCTTTGGGGACTGAACGTTGGAACTAAGGGCCTTCCGGAAATCGCCTTTGCTGACTGATTGGGCCGTCCTTGGGTTAAGGGGCTCCCAAGTGTGGATGGGAAGAAGACTGGATTCTCAAATGTTAGATGTAGAAACTTGGAGGTGGCACATTTTCCACTTGAACATATTGCCTGGTCTCAGGGACGACGTTTCCGTTTCCATTTGACTGGGGACCAGCTTTCTGCCATTGCATCAAACTGAGGTGATACCCAGGATGTAGGGGTGTCGTGGTCAATGGGCTTGCTGGGCGCCTGCCTAGAGTGGGTGATGGGATGCTGTGGAGACCCATAATGGTGCTTGGGGGCCCTCCAGTGGCCAGTGGTGGAATAGCAGCTAGGCTCTGCGTTGTTGGTAGTTTAGTGTTTTGTTTTGTTTTGTTTTGTTTTGTTTTGTTTTGTTTTGTTTTGTTTTGTTTTGTTTTGTTGCAGGCATCAGTAGGTAAATGAAGAGCCGTTAGTAACCACATGGTGCTGGTTGTAGTCAGGCCCAGGGAGAGGCTCCAACTCCTGCCCGCCTGGCCGTGTCCCAGTCACCCATCCGATAGCCACCGCTGCTCTGGAGCCCAGAAGGCTGAAGCCAATCCCTGCTTTTCTCACTTACAGGAGATTGTGACATTCTGGTTCAACGACCATCACCTTAAAAGAATGAGAAAAAAATAAACAAGGAAAAAAAGAGAAACACTGAAAAGTGGAGGATAAATGGGAAAAAGAAATTGACATAAGTATCGAGCTTTTTTTTTTTTTTTTTAATGAGAAATAGGTATATACAGACGTGAAGAAACAGGAAGATAGGAAAGCAAGCGCCAGAAATACCAGGAGAGCAGAGCCTATATAAAGAAACGGTCTCTTATTGGATCATTAGGATTTTACTGCTTGACATTGTTTTACATTTCGAGATATGTTTACGACCGTATGGAAATTAGATAATGAAGTCCTGTCTTGCCATTTCTCTGTCCCCTCTAATCCTGATCTCTTCACAGGAAGTTCATCCCTGAGTAGTTTTTTGACCTTTGCCTACTCGAATAAAATCTCTAATTCTGCCCCTCACCTACATGCCATTTTAAGTTTCCAAAACCAATGGAAAATGTGTAAGTTAAATGGGCCACAGTGTCATTCCAAAGTCTCTTTTCCCATATTTAGCAAATCAATATGGCCTTCCAGAATCACTGATATAACAAATCCTAAGCTATGTGCAAAAATATATAATGTTCAAATGAAATTGCATAAAGTTTGTTTTTATATATTTAACATCTCTGTACATGGGAAGGAATTTCATTTTTGCCAGGGTAAGTTTTGGGGTTTTTTTGTTTGTTGTTGTTGTTGTTGTTGTTGTTGTTGTTGTTTTGTAAGTGTGTGTGATGGTCTTGAAGCAAGGCCACGAGGATTTCCCGCTGTGGGAAAGGTAATTGAAGAACAGCCTCAGCTGCTGCACTCCGAAACAATGGCTATTGTTCTGCGGCCCTGCTTCCCACAGCTGCTCCCAGAAATTACTGAGTCTGGCAGAGAAACTGAAACAGGCCCACTTATGAGTGGTGGGACTCCTGTGTTAAGTGACTTTGGCTTAAGTACATCCCCATGGACCTGGTGAAAACTTTCTCAGAAATGTACCGCAGTCTGAGACTTTTGCACACAATTTTTTCTTCTCTTCCTCCTAGGGGTCAGGCCTGTATTACAGTCTCATGGCTTTACCCACCACCACCTCTGCCTTCATCCCCCTTTTTTTTTTTTTTTTGATAGGCATTTTGCCCAAATAAATCACTAGTTGTAAAATCTTGTCTTAGCATCTGCTTCTCAGAGGATCCAAACTAACACTGGTGGTACCGAGAGTGGGCCAAGAAAACAGGCAATAGAATTCAAGTTGAGGACTCACTGCACAGTAGGCAGAGAAGACAGATCAAGTAGAGGTAGTCCCTGGCACAAGACAACAGCTAACACTTGTATAGGTGGTGACTTGAAAAAAAATTCCCATGGGAAGAGAATGCCACTGTAGGTCCAATGATCCAAACATTCGGAAAATATGTGAGAAACCATGCATATGATGACAGTGTAGTTGACTGGTTTTGCTGATCTGTACTGATAGCCTGCCAGAGAGATGAGGAACCGAGGACCACTGACGAGCTGTAAATGATTAAATGTAGTGCAGGTAATCCAGACGCTGAAAACCTGATAGAGTTGCCGCACTGTAGGGATATTTGGCTCTCAGCCAAGTCAGATCTGTTCTGTTAGGATCAAGGCCCTGGTGATGAAAACGTGGATTTCAGAGACATGGTAGAAGGACATCTGGATGAATTCCTCTGAGGATATCGGCTCAGTAGATGACCTCAAACCCTCAGACCTGACAGAAGTGGTCCACCTTTCCAGAGTAAAAGCTAGCATTTCCCCTGTTCTCGAAAATGTTTCAGGTTTATATGCCCAAAAAGGCAACAAGTGCACCACTCTGGAACCTCCCTACATGGCTCATCAAGGTCATTATAAATGCTCTAGTGAGAGAAAGACCAGCATCAATAATAGGTTCGCTACGGTTCACTCTGTAGGGCCAGGCTGTGGGAAGAAGAGGAAACTTTAGGAAGCAGTGTTTAACTGGAAAAATAAAAGCCAGGAGACCCTAATTACCATAATAACTGGCAAGGAAATGGGAGCCCTGAGGGGGATTTACCTCTTCTATTTGGTTTCTGAAAGGAAGGATCAACTGAAAGTGCAGTACCAGAATGCTTGTTTAAAATGCAAATCTCAGCATTGGCCTGGGTAGCTCAGTACAGCATCAAGCATCATCTTGATACACCAAGGATGCAGGTTTGATTTCAGGTGAGGGCAAACCCAAGAAGCAACCAATGAATGCATAGATAAGTGGAACAAAAAAGCAATGTTTCTCTCTCTCTAAAATAAACAAATAAAAGTTTAAAAAATTAAATCTGAAACACATATCTCTGTGCCTCATCCCATGGCACTAAATTAAAATGGAAGGGCACCTGTGGAATATCACCGGTGTGTACAGAGAGATATATTTTATCTGCCGTATCAATCCATATGCTTGATTATGTTGGGAGAAGCAATCTCTGCCTCCACCTCTAAATTATAGATGATCAGAAAATCAGAGCATTCCTCAAGCCTCCAAAGCTCCCCTCCACTTTGAGGGTTCTACAACGGATTCCCACTTTACCCACAAAGCTGAGCACGCTAAAGCTTCCCGTGGTTTTCACAGATTGCCGGTGGGAGCCCTGAGTGGGAATCATGCTGGCACTTCCACCACCTCTGGAATTGGTAGTAATTCCCAGATGATTACCTGATACGGAGAGGAGAACTCTACAACTCATACTCGCTGAAACCGATAGGAGACTCAAGACTTGGAAAATTTTAGCTTAAGGAAAAAGTCTAGCAAGTAATGTGTATGTTAAAGCTTTTGTTTCAGAAACTGCAGATAAGGCCCATCCTGGCTCCTGGGAAACAGCTGGTCTCCTGCGGCACTGATAGAAGATTACCACCTGGGGACATCCGAACCTTTGTTCCAGGGACAGCAGATGACCACCCTCCCCCCTTGGGAACAGCTGGCTGTTGAGGGCAGGAATGTTGCAGCTTCTGAATCTCAAAGCCCTCACTGCACCTTGTTTGTCCTCCCCCACCTCCCTTATAAAAGATCTGGCCAGAAAAGAGAAGGGAAGATGGTTTGTTAGGGTATGAACCCGCCATCTTCTCAGATCTCCAGCCATCTGAATAAAGCACCCATAAAGATTCAATCGCTGTCATTGCTTATTGGATTTGTTGTGACAGGCAGCCCGAATGCCGGTATCTTTTCCAGTTAAAAAAGGAGTGTTCTAAGATGTTGAGAAATGCGCTATATAGGGTGAGGTGCACAAGGCCCCAGGGAGAAGTCCTACACACCCTTCAGGTGTCAAGTTTCCACTCAGCTTCTACCAGAATCTTCAGGGAATAAAAGTTTCAATGGTTCTGGGGTCTATTAAGCAGAGTGCCTAGTTATAGACTTTAAAAGTAAAATAGTACTATATGCACATTTTTATTTTGTGTTATTCCCTAATTCCAAAAAATAAAGCACAGTAATTAGCATAAATCACTATAATATATCTAAATCCATGTCATATACAAATATAATTAAAATAATGTTATATATGAAAATAATAACAATTTATAAACAAGTTAACTCAAATTTTTATTGAGATAGAAGAGAATGGAAGCCACGAAGAAAAATGTTTCCTTATGCACAGAAATAGGCATTTACTTAGCAAAAGAAAAACCTAAAAAAAAATCCACAAAGGAGCACGGGCTCTTGCATTTCTTGGAAGTGTTTGGACCAACAGCTTACATAATCCAACTCATATAATTCAATGTAAATATTATCCTTGAATTGTTTGGACAACTGTGGCTCTGTAAGTCCAACCAGTGAAAGGCTGATGGTCCTCACTCCAATTAAACTGCAGTGCAGAGAAAGCTGGCCACATTTTTATGAAACAGTCACTTCAAGTGCATTTCTTTGCTGGTTGCTAATTAGACAATACATTTAAAAAGATGATGAACTCGTATATCAGAGTCTCTGGGTGGTAACGGCTAAAGGAAACATCGTATTTTATCACAGGAAACATAAGTGAATGACATCTGTGCAGTGGAAGAGACTTTCTCAGTTTAGATTCATCTTGGAAGCTGTTCTCTTTTGCCAAGATTGAGTAGCTATGAGAATCGTCTGACGATGTAGCTTGGTTTAGCTCAAAGGTGGTGAAAGGGAGGCCTTATTACAGAGCAGGGAGCGGAGGTGGGACCCCAGAAGGCAGCATTTTGTAGACACCTTGTTTCGGGGGGAGGGCAAACCTGCTTAGGTAGACTCAGGGAAGCATTTAGATGATGTAAAACTTCAGAAATCATTTACAGTAATGCTATAAATTCCCTGATATTGATATTAAGTACCTTGGTAAAAGAGAATGACCATCTAGCAGACTGAAACATAAATTAGAGAAATCAGAGAAAAAGAGACTCCAGTGACTCAAAACGAGAATAGCAAAGTGACAATAACCACAACAAGAGCTGCAAACAAACAAAACTAAGCTAAGCAAAAACAATAACAAAACAAGAAATTGAAAAGTTTGATTTGGGCTACACGGTGACTAGTTTCCCTACTTGTAAGAAAGAAGTGGAACTTTATAACCAAATCTCATATTGTATGTTAATTGTATTTGTTGCATGAGCTCCTATTGATCTTTGTTATACACCTCTCAATGCATGATGTAAATACAGTTATTACTAAACTTTTTATTTTGTGTTAATTTTACAAGGCCCCAATTTAAAGAATATACTAGGGGGTATTAAAAATGATACACAGAGAAGATAGATGCTAACTTGTAGTGGCTTTTGACATTCTGGTTCCAGACTGGGAAGAGAGGGAAGATTTTATCTTAACAGAATCTTGGGATAACACACATCATAAGATACAGGCAGCTTGAACTAGAACTAGAACTATGCTTATAAAGGAAGTATAGCCTCCTCTTCCTTGGACTACTGATAGTTAGTAGTCCTTTTTCACCTTTTATTGTAAATATCTACACTTATGGAGAGGGATGCTGCATTATTTACAAGCATGCATGGCATATAATAGGTATTAATATCCATATTTGTGGAATTGAGTAACCGAATGATACATGATATGATTATTATTTTGTTTCTCAGAGCAACTTAGAGGAGTGCAAAATACATTCAACTTGAGTATCCATTCAAATTTTGGATTCACATCCTATTTCTGTGGTTATTAACCTTTTGCACTTGGGCAAATCATATAATCTATTTAACTTTCTCTCAAATTAAAATTTTATTTGAGTGATATGGAGGATATTAGAGAACTCTACTGGTATGTGCTGGATTGTGCCCTTCCCCAATTCTTATGTTAAAACCCTGCCCCTCAGTAACTCTGAATGGGATAGTATTTGGAAACAGGGTCTTTACAGAGGTAACCAAGGTGATCAGTGTCCTTATAAAAATGAGCAATTTTGAACTGAGACACATACAAAGGAAGACACCGTGAAGGAACTCAGGGTGAAGATGGTCACCCATGAGCCAAGAAGGAAGGCTTGGGGCAGAGCCTGTCCTCACAACACTCGGAAACCGCAAACCCTGTCAACACCTTCACGTCGGACTTCTAGCTGCCACAACTGTGAGAAAGTAGCTTTTTGTTTCTTTAAGCTGCAGAGTTAGTAGTACTTTATTACGGAACCCTTGAGGGCCGTCTTGGTAAACAGGGACCTTTATAAATTCTGTCCCGGCCATGTCTCAGCCAGTTGTCCCACCTGGCAAACAGTTTCTCCGGAGAGAGCCAGACTGTAGGCTTTGTAGGCTCCATGCAGTTTCTGTGCATCTTCTAGTTTAATCTTTTAAAACTATGAAAGCCATTCTTAGTTTGCTGACCATACAAAACCAGGCGACAGGCTGGACTGGCCCATGGGCCTTAGTTTTCGAACCACTGAACAGTGTCATGTCATAAATACAACCCTAAGGACCTTGTTTAATAAGTTCTGAGATGCCATTCAAACAGACGTTACATACAAGTCTGTTTCTATACAAGTTTTTCAGTTACTTTTAGTAAAATTTTATTTTTTGATCAACCCCCATCTCTTTACATCCAAAAAGCTGTGGTAGGGCCTTAAGTTCTTCTATTTACCTTTCAGCAACTTTGAAACGATGTTTAAAAAAAAACTTCAATATTAGTTTTTAATTTCACACTGTATCACTGACAAGTACAAAACTTCATTTATGTATGTTTAAAGGACCATTAAAATTTGACAGTTTGCTCTTCTGTCCCCAGATGTGTACCGATTTAACAAGTTCAGCATGAACACAGCACCAGGCATGGCTGTCAATGCAGAATTAGCTGTATTGATTGCTCAATGATGTCAAAGGAAACTCTGGGTGAGAAATTGTGATTAATATAGCCTGTAAAATACTTTACAAACCAAAGCCCAAAGCCAGTTCAAAAATATATAATCCAATAAGCACAGGCTAGGCAGTTTGCTTGCTAATCACAAAATCAAATTTGTTCCTAGATGCTGGAATGTACGCTCTGGAGTTATAATTGCAGCCCAATGCTCACTACCATTTCCTAGGAAATCAGTTATTAGGTTTGTGAAGTGATAAACAGCTTCTTCTTTTGTTAAAGTGAGTAACCTTTATTCTTTATAGATGCATCTTTGGGCATTAAAGAATATTTTCTCCTTACTGCAAAAACTTTTTGCATTTAATTCTAATCAAGCTTCCAATGTGAAGATGAAAAAAAAAATTTATTGTTGGCAGATGAGTAAACTGGCACACAATTTTTTAAACCAGCAGATATTTTTCTCCTTTGTCTGTGAACATCTTGACTTATTTCCTTCCAATTACATTTTTTTTTCTTCCATGAACAGCAGATATGTCATTTCTATCATTCGCCTGCTGGCGGCCTTCTGGAAGATGACTGAATTACCTAATCTTTGGAAGGAACAAGCTGTTTTATGTCTCAAGTGCCATGGATTTTGTAGATTCTCTTGCTCTGGGGCCTTCCTCAGGTTATTACAGACTTGAAGCTACTTTCACTGAGTAAAGTTCTCCTGAAGGAAATGATTGCGCACTCTGGCTACATGCACTTCTCCCAGACACAAAATCGCAGTGGTGAGCTCCCCTGCATCTTAATGAAACATGGAAATTGTGAAATATCATTCAGAGTTTCTCCAACAAGTTAAGAGACTATTTGCATTAAATGTCCGTGTGTTATTTTTGTTGCTGAAACTTTTGATTCAGACCCCAGATTTCCGGCTCAAGATCTCCAAAGGCAAAGTCCCATGTACTAGTTTTCTGTTGCTGGGTAACCAATCACCACAACGAAGTGGTTTAAAACAAAACACATTAATCATCTCATACCATCTCAGAGTTTCTGTGGGTCAGGAGCAGAGGCACAGATTAGCTGGATCCTCTGCTGAGTGTCCAAAGGCTGCAAGGACCCAGCCAGGCTAGCTTGCTTTCTGAAGCACATGGTCACACAGGTGTTGGCAGAATTCAGATGATTGAAGCTCTAGCTGTAGGACCGACTTGCCTGGAGACTGACCACCCTCATTTCCTGGAGGCTGCCTATAGCTCTGCCATGTGGCCCTCTCCATTGGCTGTTTGCTTCTTCAAGGTCAGCAGGAGGCTCTCTCTCCCCAGTCTGCTAAGGTGGAGTCTAAATTACAAATTTAGAATTTAGAGCCAGAATTCTAAAAATGGTTCCCGAACTCCCATGCCCTAATCCCCAGTAGCGCTTAATAAGTTGAAATCTCACTTCTATGATTGTTACTTTATATAACACACTTAACTTTAACTTCAGCAGGTTAACCATTAGGATCTGATTTAAATTACATAGACCCTGTTAAAAACAGAGGAAGTAAGAGAGATAGGATGCACGAGAAGGGACTCCAGCATACCATTGGTAGTTCAAAGATGGAATAGCAGTGAGGAAGAATGAAGGCAGCCTCTCAGAGCAAAACCCACACTCTGAGTGACAGCCAGGACAGAATGGGGACCTCGGCCTAACTATTGCAAAGAACTGAATTCAACCAATAGTCAGGATAATCTGCAACTTCATTAACCTACTTATCTTGATGAAATATTACTTTTCTCTGGAGACACAGTTTCCCCTACCACTCTTTTGTGATGGTTAATTTTATGTTGTCAATTTGCCTGGGCCACAGAAGGCCAGCTATTTGGTTTCTCTGGGTAAGATTAACATTTGTATCATCAGTAGACTGACTAAAGCAGCGTGGGTGGGCCTCATCCAATCCATTCAAGGCCTCAACAGGAAAGAGAAAAAGGCTTGTTAAGGGAAATCTCATTCACTCCCCCTTACCGCTTGAGCTTGCACCTCTGTCTCCTCGTGCACTCAGACTGGAACTTATATCAGCTCTACTGGTTCTCCGGCCTTCGGATGCAGACTGGAGAAGACAGAAGACAACACCATTAACTAAGTTTCCAACCGCTGATGTTTCTTACTACAGATCCTGGGACCTCTGAGCCTCCGCAAATGTGTAAGCCAGTTCCTCCTCATAAATCAATCAATCAATCAATCCTATTGGTTCTGTTATTTTCTGGAGAACCCTAAAATACCTTTCAGTTTTTAAGCTGCACTTTCTTTGTCACCCCCACACACTTAAAAATAAAATAGCAAGTTGGTTTCCTTATACCCTCCAGTATTGCTTCCACATTACTTATCCTTCTATTAAAAAGTCCTACTTCTTTGAAGTTAATGCCACTCTACTATAATATCCTCCCCTTCTTCTTCTCTTCAATATTGTGGATTTTCCAAAAGCCACTTCTTCGTACTCATTCACTGAAGACTTTAGGACAATCTTTTGTGTCTTCCTCTGCACCCCAAATACTGTTACTATTCAGTTCTCTCAACTCTTCTACATTCAATTTCTTGATTTCCTTACTGTCAGAGATTTCTTTAATTCCCTTCTTTTTCAACAGGCATTGTTTCATAAGTCCATGACATCAAGAAATAAGCATCAGTGGCACACTTGTGGGTCTTCAGATCACATGGAGAGTCTTCGTATTGGGGGCCTACAAATTGGCAGACTGATTCTGTTTCCAGATGCAGGTCTGAAGTTTAGTTTGAGCAACTGCTTTGCAGGTCTCTTATTGTTTGGGAAACATAATGCTCCTCAGTTTATCATGCCAATGGCAAACATACAAACAACAACAACAACAAAAAAAAAAAAACACAGAAACATGTGATACTTCCTGAGACCTGAATACTTCACTGGCACAGTCATTCCTGTTTACATTCCTTTGGCCAATTCAAGGCCTGTGATCAAGCCCAACACCAGCGGAGCAGGGAATTATACTCCATCCACAGTGTCAGGGGAGAGGCAGGTGAATGTTTGCTAAACAATAATTCAAACCGTTGAATCTTTCACAGATAAGCATGTAGTCGTATGAATGCACTCTATTTTAAAAGCACTATATGAAACATTCCCTAGTAATAAAAATCTACTTACTTTATTATTTTCTAAGTCAGTCGCTTCCCAATATGTCTGTATGTTTAGTACATAGAAATCTCCAATATCTTAACACCTCCAGTTTTTCCCAAGTTATCAACTATTTTATGTCCTTTTTCTTGTCTTTGAGCTGAAGTTCTGGCAATATTATCAACAGCTCCCTTGTTCTACTCTCTTTTCTTCCCACAAATAAGACAAACCTCAACCCAAAAATAATTTAGTTGCCTGACTTCTCTGTATCTATATCTAGGCTACTGATTGCACAAGGTGAAAATGATACAATGGCTATATCGTGTCTTCTGCATATTCTGAGCTTCTAATCTTTTCTGCATCCTCAGCACTTGTATGGACCAATATAATCTACCCTGGTGAGCTTTTTCTAAAATTCCCCCAAGCCTACAACAAAAGTTGACCTCTTAAATTTTTAATTCATAATTGATTGGGAGAAATTTAATGTTTCTCTCTATTTCTCTCATACACTTAATTGCTTTTCTCCGTTCCAAGAAGGTGGGAAAGATCTATGAATTACTCAACAGACTGATTGAACTATAAGTAGGAACTGTATTTTTAGTTCATTTGTTTGTTTAGCACATTAACTGGTGAGCTCTGACAAGACTTGCATTTTTTTCCAGAGGAATGCTAAAATCTGAATTTCTTCTATACCTCTAAAGAAAAGGGAATAAGGAAACCATTTGTTTGTAATTTTGTTGATGCTTTAAACTGTCTTCAGCCTGGACAAAATAATTTAACTACATGTTCATCATATACCACTCGTGTTCTGCATTTGCATTTGAATGCAGAACACTATACTTAATACTCATAAACAGTGATTTATTTCATCTGAATGCATCAACCGTAAATATGTTTCTATAGGGTATGTAAGGGATATTCAGCACCTATTAAAAAATGAGCCCAGTGGTCCTATGCCTTAATTCTCTCTCACACACACACAAACACCCTACTATCTCACCCTCCTTATCTTCCTACTTCCCAAACAACTTCTTTGTATATAAGAGATGAAATTAGCTTCTACTCCACAAAGTGTGAGTTATCAAAAATGATACTTTCTCTTTGTCACCACCACACATACCCCCACCTTTCTGTCATGACCCATTTGCTGGCAACATTTCTTCACAAACCTAAGATTTTTTTTCTTATCATCATCTTATTTCTCACTATAGCCTCTCTCGAGTTATTGCTTTAACTTCCTTGACTTTAATTAGTATCCACTGTAACAAGTTATTAGAGAAGATACAGCACAGCATTGTGGTTAAAAGTATGGGACGCTGGAGAAGACTGGGTTCAAATCACAGCTCCACCACTTGTGAGCTGTGTAAACTCAGGAAAAATAGTTAATTTCTTAAATGCTTAATAAGCATCAAATTCTCTATTTGAGAAATGAGGCCAATCCCTTGGACCAGTGTATCATTTCATTATTGTACTCGTATGAATGGAGTCTATCGGCATTAACTATTAGAGCTCTGTCTCCAGATCAGATCATGCTTTTTCACTCAATATCTCAATATTCAAGTGATTTTTTTTTGCTAGAAATTGGAACTCACTACTTGTTTCAAACTAAACATGTCCAAAACTGCACTTACTTTTTAAAAAAGATGTTATTTATTTATTTTTAGTAAGAGGGGAAGGGAGGGAGAGAGAGAGAGAGGGAGGGAAACATCGATCAGTTGCCTTTCATACTCATCTCAACCACCCCGAACAGGGACCAAACCCAAAACCCAGGCATGTGCTCTGACTGGAAATCAAAACCAGGACCCTTCGCTTTGTGGGACGACACCCAACTAAGCCACAAAGGTCAGGGATGCACTTCCTTTGTTCTTCTCTACACCTGTTTTATCTCCCGTGCTGCCTTTGGGTTGCGGGTGCTGTCATCCACCTGTTTGGTCAATCCAGATCAGGACGTTTTACTAGATTTGTTCAGTCATGTTTTTTGTCAGTTCTCCCATATAAATACTTTTTCTTTATTTTTTAATTTTTATTCTTGTTTATTCTATTTCAGTTGTCCCAATTTTTCCCCTTTCCCCTCCTCATCCAGCCCACCCACCCACTCCCACAGTCCATCTTCTATCTTTTCATATTTCAAACACTCAAAAATATGTATTGAACTGTTATATATTCCAGGTACTTTGCTGAGTATGGAGGATACAGGGCAAGGAAAAACAGCAGGGTTTCTAATCTATGGAACTTAGAGTCAAGTAAAGAATAAAATTCAGGCAGTAAAACAAATAAGTGTAAAATTGCATCCACATCTCTCTAGTCCCATTACACTGCCTAATTCAGGCCATCATAACCTCTTACTCTGACTATTTCCTTCAATTTTTAATCCTGTCAGTTACTTCATTCTTGTCCTATTCAGTTCTTATCAGATGCTCTTTCTAAAATTCAAATCCAATTATGTCATTTCCTGCTTAAATACTTTCCCACTGCCCTTAGGAAAAAAAATAAATTATTTAAAAACTTTTACTTTGTTATATATGATCTACTTTCCGATTACCTCCCTAGACTTGTATTTTTAAAACACTCTCGCTCACACTATGGTCTATTTATAGTAAAGGTTCTTTAGTTCTTGAAAAACACTATATCCTTTCTAGGCCAAGGATACCTCGAATGCTGCTCCTTCTCTCCGATTCTTGCTCCCATTCCTTCCATCACTGGACACATTGCCTTCAATGTGGGCAGGCCAAACCTCATGCCCTCACCATGTCTGCTTCATTTCTATCCTTCAGATTTCAGATTCAAACTAATATTAGCTTGTTTCCTTTTTTCTGTCCAATGTACACAGTACTTCTCATTATAATAGAACTTAACACACAGACTTTTAACTGCCTATTTAATTCTATTTTTTCTCACTAAACTGTAAACAGTTTGAGAGCAAAATTGTCTTTCTTTTGCATAGTATCAGCATCGTGCACAGTGTATGGTACATGTTAGGCATTCAGTAAGTAGTTTGGGGAGAATAAAGTTAAGGGCAGTATGGACAAGTGAAAGTTTTGACACAGACATAAAACAAATTTTTTTTCAAATTGTTGTTCAAGTACTGTTGTCTGCATTTCCCCCCACCACTTCCCCCCCTACCCCAGCCATTCCCACCTCCCTCCCCTGATTCCACCCACCCTTGGTTTTGTCCATGTGTCCTTTATAGTTGTTCCTGAAATCCCTTCCCCTCTTCTCCCCCATTATTTCCTCCCACCCTCCCTCTGGTTACTGTCAGATTGTTCTTTATTTCAATGTCTCTGGTTATATTTTGCTTGCTTGCTTGTTTCATTGATTAGGTTCCACTTAAAGGTGAGATCATATGGTGTTTGTCTTTCACCACCTGGCTTATTTCACTTAGCATAATGCTCTCCAGTTCCATCCATGATGTCACAAGGGGTAGGAGCTCCTTTCTTTCTGCTGTGTAGTATTCCATTGTGTAAATGTACTATAGTTTTTTGATCCACTCATTTGCTGATGGGCACTTAGGTTGCTTCCAGAATATGGCTACTATAAATTGTGCTGCTATGAACTTTGGGGTGCATAGGTTCTTTGGCTTAGTGTGTCAGGGGTCTTAGGATATAATCCCAGCAGTGGAATTACCAGGTCAAATGGCAGTTCCATTTTTAGTTTTCTGAGGAAACTCCATACAGTTTTCCACAGTGGCTGTACCAGTCTGCAATCCGACCAACAGTGCACTAGGGTTCCCTTTTCTCCACAACCTCTCCATCATTTGTTTGTTGATTTGTTTATAATGGCCATTCTGACTGGTGTGAAGTGGTATCTCATTGTGGTTTTAATTGGCATCTCTCTGATGGCTAGTGATGCTGAGCATCTTTTCATATGTCTCTGGGCCCTCCTCCTTTGAGAAGTGCTGGTCCAGGTCTTTTGCTCATTTTTAGTTGGGTTGTGTGTCTTCCTGGAGTGGACTTGTGTGAGTCCTTTATATATTTTGGAGATCAAACCCTTTGTCAAATATTAATTGACCACAGAGACTTGGGTTTACTTATTGGCTCTTATTCTGTCCCATCAGTCTATGTCATAAAACAAACTTTTAATGGCAGAGTGAGAAGCCAAGCCCCTCCAGAGTGTGGAAAGCATACATGTTGGGAACAGAAAAACAAAATTGCCATTCCTGGCACATAGTAGGCACTCAATAAATACATGCCAAGTAGAAAACTAGGAAACAGCAATTGTAAGTGTTAAAAGCAAAAGAAAAATTAAGGCTGACTACATAACAAACAGGGAACAATGAAGGTTTTCAAGCAGTGTGATGATGGAAATGGGTACTTTTATGACAATATTCACCATTTGTTTGTTGCCGACAAGTTCAGGGCCTGTCCTATATGCTTAGTATTTCCATTCAATCTGTCAAATAGATGAGAAGTGGAGATGTATTATCTTTTAAGTAACTTGGCTGCAGACACAAAGAGCTAGCATGAGACAACAAAAGCATTCAAACTCAGATGTCCGAATCCGGAGATTATAACTTACTGCAGTTGTGTTAGAGAAAGCAGCTAGACGTTGCTTTCAGTGCTCCAGATATGAAATACTGAAAACCTGTGTTAGGATGATGGCAATGAGAATGGAGAACTGCAACAGGATAAAGTTAGAACTTTTAAGCAATGGGTTATAATCAATGGAGAATGAGTTTTTAAAATGACATGAAGGTATAATGTACAAAGTAAAATTATCCTTCATAACTTTAGAATTGTTTAATTTAAAATTCTTGGGTCATTGATACTTAAATTTATTAACAAACTATTAATGCATAGAAACACCAAAGTTCTTAAGGAGGATTCTGTGTAAAAATCTATTTATTTTTTTAACATAATGCCTATATTTCCTCATAAAATAATATGGAAGAATTTTACCTATCAGTTATTCAATATTGTGCTCATGTTACTGGCTTTCTTCAACTCTTTCATTCTGTCTTTTTCAACAATGTTTCTTGTGGAGTAATGCATTTCTCGGATGGAGACTCCACAACAGAAGTCCCAGGAGTATAAAATATATCCCTGTCATTCAGACACAGAATGAGAGAAGGGCAGTATATTTAAAGGACTTTTATCCTTCAACTCCTACAGAATGATGAAAACCAGAGTGTAAAGTTTTCTGATGTTTTTCTCTCCCCTAGCATTTTCCTAGAGGTATCTTCTCTAAAACAGACTCCTCTTTTATCAGCTGTAGAAATAGTGGGATGGTGTTGCTTACTGTATTACTGCTGGTCCTCCAAGGTAAATGTCAAGATGAAATTAGGTGTGCAAGAGATTTGTAGTGGAAATTGCTATGATTAAAAAAAAAGAGGGAGCCAGAGAAAAAAAGGAGAACTTTCAGGTCATGATACAAGTATAACTTCTATGAAGGAGAGAGAGAGAAGGAGCAGGGGTTGGAGAGACTGTGTACAAAGACTCTCAGAATACAGCACAATTCTAAGAAAATTATGGCCAGTCTGATGAGTTCTGGACCCAAAGTCATCACTCAGAAAAATCCCACGTTTCACAAAAATGGGCCTGCCTTAGTATTTACCCTGCACACAGTCATTACATAAAACATCCTATGGCCTCAGACAAAACAGTCATAGATTAGAAAACAGAAATTTTTCTGTTTTTGTCACTACCTTAAAGATATTGCTTCACTGTCCTCTGGTCATTCTGGCCTCTAATAAAAAGTCTATAGAGTGTTTTAAATTTAATATCCTGATATGCAATTTGTTGTTTTCAAATTGTGTGTTTGTTTGTTTGTTTTTATCTTTGTTTTTTAGCATTTGGAATAAAATGCAGTCAGGTATATTTTTCTTTATATTCATCCCAGTTGGTATTTGCTGAGCTTCTTGAGTTTGCAAAGTTCTCTATAAATTTGAGAAGTTTTTAACCATCATTTTTTCATTATTTTCTGTCCTCTTGTCTTCTTTATCCCTTCTAGGACTCAGTTCCCCATGTGTTAGCTCTTTTTACTTTGTCCTTCAAGCCTCTGAGATGCTCCTTATTTTTTCAAAGTTTTTCAAATCTGTCATCATTCAAGTTTGCTGTCTTTCCTATCATTTCCATTCCATTTTTAAGCCAATTCAGTAAATTTCACTTATTTCAAATATTTTATAAGTTCTAATATATCCTTTGTTTATTTTTTACATTTTCTGCTTCCCACATTTCCCACATAGGTGCTGAGAGTTCCCACATTTGCCTAGGGTTGGTCCATTTCCTTGCATTACCAAGGACAATTATAATGGCTCCTTTAAAGCCATTGTCTAATAATCAATCTCAGCACCTATGCCATCTTAAACTTAGCCTCCACTAGTTATAATTCCCCAAAAGAATATAATTTTTCTGGTTCTTTTTATTTCAAAGATCTTGATTAATATGCCAAAAATTATTAATATTATGATTTGGAGACTCCAGTATTTGTGATATTCCTCTGGAGTGTTGATATTTTGGTTTCAGCAGGCAAGGAATATGGTTATACTTAAACTACAAATTCTTGTGTTATTTAAGTTCAAGTCTACACACTCTTCTCTTAGCCCCTACTGTAAGCTGGCTTGAGTGTCCCTCATTCATGAATGACTCAGTTACAGTAAGCTAGAATTTTGGGGAAATTTTACTGATGGAATTTAGTGCTTCTCTTCTCCAACTCTCTTCCCTTCAGGACTAGCTCCTGACTCTCTGTCAGCCACTATTCTCCTCAGTTTTGTCTTTTGGTTCCCCAATCCAGGCAGACAGGAGATTTTCAATGAAATTTCAGCCGCTTCACAGTGCACCCTAACTCTGTCCTCCTTCTGTACCAAAGCTTCAAAGATACAAAGTCATCCCGTACTGGTCCCTTCTTCAACATTTCAACTCTCCTCCAAAACTTCCAGTTGTGTTTTTTTTTTTTTTCATTCACCAAAATCATTAGGTACTTTTTATGTTTTGATGTTCTTTTTTTAATTTTGTTCAGAATTTAAATTTATAATTTGTGGGAGACTTGATCTATTAAGAGTATTCTCTGCCATACCAGCAGGTGAAATATGCATATAGTAATAGTCTTAATCTTGAATTCATAGATAATCATAGATAATGCCATTATCTAGATCCTATGTTTTCCAGGTATGATGTCTTAATGGTGAGCTTGAGATTTCTACTGCAGGCAACTAAGTAAAAAGAGGCTTTTTAAGAGAAGATTAATCATAAACTGTTCAACATGGGATCATTTCAGAATACTTTTTAAATTCTGACACTCTCCCAAAACAATAATCTTTGTATGCTGGGGTAGACAAAAGACTGTCAGTGTCAGTTTCCAACAAGGCATTAACTCTTTTTCTTATCATCTAAATTATAAATATCATTCATGCAAAGATTGGGCTGTGAACAATTTATGTTATAACAAAACAGCAATAATGTAGCAGTCATTTGTTTTTATTTCTCATAAATCCACTTCTATTTTCATCATTACTTAATACAGAAATGACTGTTTCCTTTCCAAAGTGAGTGCTTTATTTAAAATTATTGGTATAATAAAGTTCCCACTTTTTGGCACTAGCCAATTAGAGTAGTAAAAATCAACGTAGATATCAATGTGTTTTCCAAAACACTTTTCAGTGTATTAATAAGCATAATGAAATAAAACCTTTGAACTGTAACAATCTCAGATTAGTGAGGACTTTAAAAATATTACTGATATTCAATATTTGAATTCCCTCTATAATAACTCAGCCAAGTAGTCACCAATCTGTACTATGTAAGCTAAGATAAAGAATGAATTACTTTGCTTCTTAAAGCAAACTATTCCATCTTTGGACAGATTTGCACAATAGAAAGTCTTTTTTATACTGACTATAAGTGTCTCTTCCTATTGTTTTCATCCATTGGATTCAGATCTACGTACTGGATCTATATCTTAAAAACATTATAAATGGTCTCTTACTTATTCATATTAAAGCTTTCTTCTCTCCTGAAGCCTAACATTCCCAGTTTCTTCAGCCATTTATATTGTTCTACCCTGAAAGAAAATGTGACATCATTTGTTAATATGTGGAGCCCAGAACTAAATAGTAATCCATCTGTGATCACATCAGTAGAAATAATAAAGGATTAGAATGTCTCTCACACTTTAGCTACCATCCATTCTATTAGAGGTACCCAAAATACATTACCTTTTTGACATCTACATTTGGTCATATTAACAAATGGGTCAAGTTAAGCTTGTCAATTTTCTTTAAGTTAATCTACAAACTTTTCAATCTATATGTTTTTCTGCAATAAATGATTTATCATATGAATTAAACTGTGTGACAGGAGGCGAATGAACACTGCCTATCACATAGTAATTATGCTCAGAGGTAAGGGTAACCATCTCTTGCAAAAAGAAGCTCACATTAATCTGCGACTCCGCTTTACACTAGTTACCACGCTACATGCCTTCAAACCATGTTTAATCATCACCTCAAACCATGTTTAATAATTACATACCACGAGTGTAATTATTCTCATTTTTAAAAAGAAATGAATATCAAAGTTTAAAAAATTGAGCTTAGCATGTTAAAAGTAGTGAATGGTAGAGCAAAAACTTAAATTTAGGTATGTGTAACTCCAAAATGCATGTTTTGTCTACTATGTTATACTATGAAATAAGAAGATTTGAAATCAAGATATAAAAAAATTTAAAACTATTAAATTTGCTGAATTTCCTATGGCCCAATATAACTATGCTTTTACCACAAAGTAGTTGAACTAATTACTTTATACCAATGAAAATGAGTACATAATTTTAATGAGTTACTTTTTTAAAAGTTTTATTTTTCTAATGTTAAATACCTTAATCAAGTGAAACACTGCAAAGGAAGATGAACTGGGGGCCAAGATAAACTGGAAACAAGTTTAATGTTATTTTTTCAAGTGTATCTGCAATCCATGTGTCAGGAAAGTTTTGCACATTAAAACACATATAATACTGTTTAAACCTTACCCCAGGTATTTTGTTTTATCTTATGCTCTCCACACATTACTGGATGCTCAATGTCCATATGTATGCTTGATCCATAGAAAGTACTCAATACGTAATTGTTGAATAGTGAATGAATGATTCATCTCTGATTTTTAACCAGATTAATCTTTTGAGGGATTAATCCAGCATAACACCCAGATGTTGTCATTCCCTGAGCACATTGTTCTTCCCACTTGGTACTATTTAGCCTGACAGTTCTCTGTCCTTGACACCCATCACACATGCACACACACACTCATGCACACGTACACGCACAGCAAACTTTTGTATGTAACTAATTTACTTAGAGCCTGAGAGAAAATATAATTTATACTTAACAGGGAACTAATTTTCAATCAAATATAAAATATTTATTCTCTTAGGAGAAATAAAGGAAATTTGAACACTTACTAAATTATTTGAGGATGCCAAGGAATTATATTTTGTTGTAGTTGGGGGAATGTAATTGTGATTGTGTGTGTGTGTATATATATAATGTGATTGCTATATATATATACACACATATATACATATATACACACACACACATAAAACAAGAGGCATTATCTTTACAAATGAAAAGACATGTTGGGATTGGTTTAAAGTATTCAATCACAGGGACAGAGATGCAGGTATAGAGATAAAACAATCGCCAATATGTGTGGATAAATGTTGAGGCAGGGAGATAGATTCAGGGGAGGAGAGGTGGGTTCATCACACTATTTTCTCCTCTTTTTTTATGTTTTAAAGTTGTATGAGGAAGTTCTTAAATAAATGCCTTTCTTATTTAAAATACAGTTTAATGGGGTAAAAATACACCACAAATATTCTCTTCCCTTGAATTCTAGTCTCCTCACAAATTTTTTGAACCTTGTCTTTCTCTTTTTTTGTTACTTCCTTCTTGTTTTCTGTATCTCTTATTAGTAATGATGGAAATACACAATTTTTTACATTTTATCATGAAGAACAACATACTTCTTCCAGCATTTCACTCTAAGTTCAGCTTTCTACTTAAATATCCAAAGACTTAGGTCAAGTACTATAAACAAGATCAATATTTTGCACTTACTGTGTGCCAGACCCTGTGCTAAAAATTTTACATGCATTATATCATTGAATCCTCACCATTTATCAATGATAAAGGAACTCTTGCTATCCTCTGTTTTACTGTTTAGGAAACTGTAGCACAGAGAGATTAAGGAACTTGCCTAAACCGCTCAACAAAGAAGCAGAGGAGCTGTGATTTGGACCCAGGCAATACAGTCCTAGTTAACTGCCACACAACACTATTGCTATAATTGAAAGACTTTGTAGATTGGCAATCAATTCCAAGAGAACGACCATCCTCCTCCCATAGAGGTGTGAGCTGGGGAAAGGAATGGCTTACTTTTTTTTTTCCAGTTAAATATCTACTTGATTGGTAGACAAATGACCTAGAAACATCATCCAATATTATTGATACCTTAACAAATGGTCTAAACATTGTTTTTAAAACCTTCTTTCAACATTTTTATCTCATATATTTCTGTATGTTCAAGTTTACACTGCATCAGTTTCTTATTTGATATAGTATATTAAGATACTTCATGAGTAAGGAGGACTATTTACCGAAATAGACAAGCTTTCAACCTCCATTACCTTCAGAACTACTGAAGGCAAGCCAGCCCCTTAGGTTATACCATTACATTTCAATGTTAATTAGTTTGTAATAAATGTAATAAACTCACAAGTGTGAAGTGCATGGAGCCATGTTTCACTGAATCAGTTATGCTGTCTGAGCATCGACAACTCAATTTATAGTTAATTGCATACTTAGCTTTTATTCTGTCTATTTTGAAAATGCTTACATGTGTTCATAATTTTAATAAGTAATTAAAATGGATTTTTGGTACATTATACAATATTTATCATCTTCAGTCCCCATAAGAACTACCTAAGTTTATAATATAATTAAAATATATAAATTAGAAAATAACCATATATGTGGCAAAAACAATTTATGTATGTTTTGAATTTAGAGTTTCTGCTTATCAATGTCTCTCAGGGAAATGATGTTGAAAAGATTCACTGATATTTTCAGGAGTGCAATTTTTGCTGTAGAAAACTTTGTAAGTGCTCTTCTCAAACTTCCATTTTCCGCATTATCACCAGTGAAACTATTGCAAATGTGTACAATAACTATTGCAATCTTTCTTCACCACCTATTTTACCACTCATTTCAAATTTGATTTAAACTATGGCCCGACCATCAACATTTCTCCAGCGACCAGTGATTCCTTGCAAGTTCATCCACTATTATTTTACTGATTTTTGTTATTTGACTGTTTTTTCGGTTATCACTGAAAAATTGGCATAATCTCAAGATAAAGTCTTAGCTCCATCAGATCCCATAATTTTTTCTCTAATTTCTCCTCTACCCTTTTCCTTTTACTCATTGTTTGTTACCACTTTTTTCCTCCTCACATGCAAATGTGAGATATCATAAAGTGGACAGTTCAACTTCCATTTTTCAGTTCTGCACACAGTCATGCAAAAATATATCTCCATAGGAGTAATTTTCATGGTCACCTATTTTCTCTTGATTTCAGCATCCACATTGGTGAGAGAAAATCCTATTAGAGAGTAATTAGTGTGATTTGAGTTAAATGATAATGAAAACTTGGGGAAGTGCAAATAGAAAAGGGAAGATTTGAAAATCATGGTTGGGAGACTTTGGCCAAGATGGAGGTGTAGCTGGAAGCACTGTGCCTCCTCTCACAGCCAAGATTAGGGACTACAAAAATTTAGAACCAAAAAAAAAGAAAGAAAACTCAACCAGGACACAGGGAGGATTGAATTGTGTGGGAGTCCAATGGTGATTCACCCAGACGTCAACCGTAGCAGGCCTCGCAATGGGAGGTGGCCCTGTGACCAGAGGTGGCCAAGAAACTGGAGGAGGCCCCGTGAGCTCTGCAACCTGAGGAGGTCCTGTGACCAGAGGAGGCCCTGGGACCAGGACCTGGGCCATCCCCGTGACAGGGAGTGGCAGATTGATGGGGGTGGCTCTGCAACCATGGGAGGCTCTGCAACCGGGGGCGGCCCTGTGACTGAGGATGGTCGAATGACCAGGGCATTCTGTGACCAGGGCACACTGCGACAAGAGGAGGCCATGAGATCAGGGGTGGCAGAGCAACTAGGGGAGGCTCTGCCACCAGTGGAGACTCTGTGAGAGGGGCGGCCCTGGGACCGGGACCAGAGGCAGCTCTACAACTGGAGGACAAGAAATTGTGGAAGACCCAGAGCTCACACCGTGATCCTAGATGAGACAAAAAAAAGAAAGAAAAAAGAAAACCTGGACCTGTGAAAAAAACAGAGTTGGACTGAAAAAAGGAGCATCCCAACAGCTGAAACAGTAGAAGCTGTGAACACCAAGATACCCGAAGGAGACTGCACCACTCAATCTCACAGGTATTCTATCACACAAGTTCACACCATAAACCCAAGGAGCCAGAACAGATCAATTCAAGAAGCTGAGGCTAACAAGAAGAGCCTCATAAACAATGGGAAGACAAAGAAACAGTCCCCAAATGAAAGAAAAGGAGGAAGCAACAGAAAGAATGCTAAATAAAATGGAGGCAACTCAACTATCAGATTTTGAGTTCAAAGCAATGCTTATCAGGAAGCTCCAAGAGCTCTCAAAGAGCTACCAGAAACTACAGGGAAACTACGATGAGCTCACTGCAAACTATATCAACATGAAAAAGGAAATAGAAACTATCAACAAGGGCCAAGAGGAAATGAAGAACACAATTTCTGAACTAAAGAACACAGTGGAAAGAGTGAAAAGCAGAATCGATGAAGCAGAAGATTGGA
The DNA here is from genome assembly GCA_004027475.1 of Anoura caudifer. NCBI lineage: Eukaryota > Metazoa > Chordata > Mammalia > Chiroptera > Phyllostomidae > Anoura > Anoura caudifer. The sequence goes on along the minus strand of PVKU01000320.1, from coordinate 44,787 downwards.
TCAGCAAATTGGAGGACAAAATAGAAAAAAACACCCAGAAAGAGCAAGAAAAGGAAAAGAGGCTCAGAAAGAATGAAGAGGGATTAAAAGAAAGGCAAGACAATATGAAACATAATAATATCCATATAATAGGGATTCCAGAAGGAGAAGAAGAGGAGCAAGGGACAGAAAACCTATTTGAAAAAGTAATGATGGAAAACTTCCCTAATTTGATGAGAGAAAAAGTCACACAAATCCAGGAATCACAGAGAGTCCCAATCAAGAGGAACCTAAGGAGGCCCACTGCAAAACACATCATAATTAAAATAGCAAAATTCCAAGACAAAGAGAGAATCTTAAAGGAAGCAAGGGAGAAAAAGGAAGTAACATACAAGGGAGCCCCGATAAGGTTAGCAGCTGACTTCTCAATGGAAACACTCCAAGCCAGAAGAGAATAGCAAGAAATATTCCAAGTAATGAGAACCAAGTAATGAGAACCAAAGGCCTGCAACCTAGACTACTTTACCCAGCAAGGCTTTCAATCAAGATAGAAGGCCAAATAAGGACCTTCCCAGTCAAAAGAAGTCTAAAAGAATACACCTCTACCAAACCAGTTCTGCAAGAGATGCTAAAGGGACTTCTTTAAGGAAAGGAAGGAAAAGAGAGAGAGAGAGAGAGAGAGAGAGAGAGAGAGGAACATAGGTACGAAAATGGCAATGAATCAGTACATATCAATAATGACCTTAAATGTAAATGGATTAGATGCTCCAATCAAAAGACATACAATAGCTGAATGGATAAGAAAGCATGACCCACACATTTGCTGCCTACAAGAGACCCACCTCAGGACAAAAGACCTACACAGACCCTATGTCAAGGGCTGGAAACCAATTTTTCAAGCAAATGGACCAGAAAAAAAAAAAGCCAGGGCAGCAATATTCATATCAGACAAAATAGACTTCCAAAGAAGAGCCATAAAGAGAGACCCAGAAGGTCACTTCATAATACTCAAGGGAAGAATCCACCAAGAATGCATAAACATCGTAACTATATATACACCCAACAAAGGAGCACCTAAATACATAAAGAAAATCTTAGAGGACTTCAAGAAAGATATTGACAGCAACACAATTATAGTAGGGGATTTTAACACCCCACTGACAAAAATGGACAGATCTTCTAAACAAAACAAAATATCAACAAAGGTATTGTGGCATTGAACAACACTCTAGATGAAATGGACTTAACTGACATATATAGAGCCCTTCATCTCAAAGAAACTAAATACACATTCTTTTCAAATGCACATGGAACATTTTCAAAGATAGACCACATGATAGGACACAAAACAAGCTACAACAAATTCAAGAAAATTGAAATCATACCGACCATTTTCTCCAACCACAAGGGACTGAAACTAGAAACCAGCCCCAAGGGAAAAACCCAAAACACTCAAAACCATGGAGATTGAATAGCATGCTATTACACAATGAATGGGTCAAGAATGAAATTAGGAAAGAAATCAAAAAGTTTCTGGAAACAAATTAAAATGAACTCATAACAATCCAAAACTTATGGGACACAGCAAAGTCAGCCCTCAGAGGGAAATTCATAGTGATACAGGCCTACCTAAAAAAGATAGAAACATTTCAAACAAACAACCTAACCCTACGCCTATAAGAATTTGAGGAACAACAACAAAGACAGCCCAGAGCAAGTAGAAGGAAGGAAATAACCAAGAACAGAGCAGAAATAAATGACATAGAGACTAAAAGCACAATTCTAAGGATCATTGAATCGAAGAGCTGGTTCTTTGAAAAGATAAACAAAACTGACAAGCCTTTAAGCAGGCTCATCAAGAAAAAAAAGAGAGTGGACCCAAATAAACACAATCAGAAATGAAAGAGGAGAGATTACAACTGACACCAAAGAAATGCAAAGGATTGTAAGAAATTACTATGAAGAACTGTATGCCAAGAAATTTGAAAACCTAGGTGAAATGGACAAGTTTCTAGAAAAATATAATCTTCCAAAACTCAATGAAGAAGAAGCAGAAAGCCTGAACAGAACAATAACAACAGATGAAATTGAAGAAGTAATAAAAAAACTCCCAACACACAAAAGCCCTGGACCAGAGGGTTTCACAGGAGAATTCTATAAAGCATTTAAGGAAAAGCTAACCCCTATCCTTCACAGACTATTCCAAAAAATCCAAAATGATGGAAGACTCCCAAACTCAAGCCAGCATCATTCTATTCCCAAAACCAGATAAGGACACAACAAAGAAAGAAAACCTCAGGCCAATATCGCTGATCAACATAGATGCTAAAATTCTCAACAAAATATTGGCAAAATGTGTCCAACAATACATTAAAAAGATCATACACCATGACCAAGTGGCTCTCATCCCTGGGATGCAAGGATGGTTCAATATTCACAAATCAATAAATGTAGTACATCACATAAACAAAAGCAAAGACAAAAATCACATGATCATATCAATAGATGTGGAAAAAACATTTGATAAGGTACATCACTCATTTATGATAAAAATACTCAGCAAAATGGGAATACAGGGAGCATTCCTCAACATAATAAAGGCAATATATGAGAGGCCTACAGCCAACATCATACTCAATGGGCAAAAACTAAAATCTTTTCCACTAAGGTCAGGAACAAGACAAAAATGTCCACTTTCATCACTTCCATTCAATATAGTATTAGAAGTCTTAGCCACAGTGATTAAACAAGAAAAGGAAATAAAAGGCATGCAAATCGGAAAGGAGAAAACAAAACTATCATTGTTTGCAGATGACATGATAGTGTACATAGAAAATCCTATAGACTCGGCCAAAAAGCTGTTCGACCTAATAAATAAATTTGGCAAAACAGCAGGATACAAAGTCAACATCCAGAAATCAAAGGCATTTTTGTATACCAACAATGAAACAGCAGAAGCAGAAATCAAGAAAAAAATCCCATTTGTTATAGCAAAAATAAATAAATAAATAAAATCACAATATCTGATACCAAACTGTATTGCAAGGCCACTGTAATCAAAAAGCCTGATACTGGCATAAAAACAGGCACATGGACCAGTGGAACAGAACAGAGAGCCCAAAAATAAACCCAAGTCTCTACAGTCAATTCATATTTGACTAAGGGGACAGCAACATAAAATGGAGTAAAAACAGCCTCTTCAACAAGTGGTGTTGGGAGAACTGGATAGCTACATGCAAAAAAATGAAACTCAAGCACCAACATATACCATACACAAAAATAAATTCAAGGTGGATAAAAGATTTAAATATAAGCCATGACACCATTAAAGTCCTAGAGGAGAACGTAGGCAGGAAAATCTCAGATATTTCATGCAGCAACATTTTTACTGATATGTTCCCTAAAGCAAGCGACATAAAGGAAAGAATAAACAAATGGGATCTCATCAAAATAAAAAGCTTCTGCATGGCTAAAGAAAACAATTTAAAATAAAAAGAGAACCAACTGTATGGGAAAACATATTGGACAATGATACCTCAGACACGGCTTTAATCTCCAAAATATATAAAGAACTTACACAACTCCACTCTAAGAAGACAAGCAACCCAATTCAAAAATGGGCAAAGGACTTGAACAGACACTTCTCCAAGGAAGACATACAGAGGATCCAGAGACACATGAAAAGATGCTCAATATCTCTTGCTATCAGAGAGATGCAAATTAAAACCACAATGAGATACCACTTCACACTAGTCAGAATAGCCATCATAAACAAAGCAACAAACAGCAAGTGTTGGAGAGGTTGTGGAGAAAAGGGGACCCTAGTGCACTGTTGGTGGGATTGCAGACTAGTAAAACCACTATGGAAAACTAAAAATGGATCTACCTTTTGACCCAGAAATCCCACTGCTAGTATTATATCCTAAGAACCCTGAAACACCAGTCCAAAGGAACCTATGCATCCTTATGTTCATAGCAGCACAATTTACAGTAGACAAGTGTTGGAAGCAAACCAGGTGCCCATCAGTAAATGAATGGTTCAAAAAACTATGGTACATTTACACAATGGAATTCTATGCAGCAGAAAGAAAGAAGGAGCTCCTACACTTTGCAACAGCATGGATGGAACTGGAGAGCATCATGCTATGTGAAATAAGCCAGGAAGTGAAAGACAAATACCATATGATCTCACCTTTAACAGGAACTTAACCAACAAAACAAACAAACAAGCAAAATATAACCAAAGACACTGAAATTGAGAACAGACTGACAGTCACCAGAGGGGAGAGGGGAGGGAAGATCAGGGGAAAAAGGGAAGGGTGTACAGGAACAAGTATAAAGGACACGGGTAAAAACTAGGGGGGTAGAAATGGGAGGGAGGTGAGGAGGGTTGGGGCAGTGGTCTGGGATGGGAGTAAAAGACAGAAAACTGTACAAGAATAACAATTAAATTTAAAAAATGTAAAACACTTCAAATACACATTAAACATTATTTTTCAATTTAAAAAAGAAAATCATGGTTGGAGTAGAATTTACTGAATTTGACAAATCACAGTAGTAAGGAGGGATGACTTGTGAGGGAAAAAAGTGCAAATATAATCATAAGATTTCCATATTAGAGAATGGAATATTTCCATATTTGAGTGGAAAGTTCGTGGGAAATGAGATGTTTAGTTTAAACATTTTGTGTTTGAGTTAACTGAGGAACTTGAAAGTAGAAAATGGAAATATATCTCTGGCATCCAGAAGTGGCACCCAGATATAGAATGTAAGGTGGAAGCCATCAATGTTTATGAGATCACTCGCAGTGGAGAAGTATATTGTGAAGAGAAAAGGTTTGTGCTTTAACTGTCCTTATACTTACACTGGAAAGACAGACTCTACTCTGGGGACAAGCATCACTCACTCATCGGGTTGCCAGGAGTCAGAGCTGACTTAATGGCATGCAGCACACACTCTGGGGAATGCCAACACTAGCAAGCAAGCTGAAGAGGAATACCCAGCAAAAAATGTTAAAAATGGAAAATAAATCAAGTTAGGAAAGAAAGAGGAAGATTTTGCTAAAAAGAGAATGTGGATATAGTAAGTGTAATCCCTATTTTAAGAAGTACATAAAATGGAGGAGTTGAAATAGCAGCTTGGATAGGAAAGAAAAGCTAAGGAAATGTCTTGCATGTCATTGCAGATGATTAAAGCAGATCTGTAAACTGAGGAGAAGAAGCCAGTGGAGATGGACAGAGAGAAAGCATGTGTCCGGTCACTAATTTTTTTACACAATTCCACAGGACTCTTCTTGAAAGACATTGCTTTTTATTCATGCACTGCTATGCTCCAGGCCAGGCCTTCTGAATACCTGCTTGTTACCTGAAGATATCAAGTTTCTACATGTTCCACAAATCCCTAAGGCTATTTTAAACTGCATCTTCCTAAAGTCTAGCTAAGACTTTCCACTCTTCTGCTCAAAGATACTTTACATTAAGACTGCTCAGTGTAGCTCTGCTCCCAGAATTGGCTTTTCATTTGGTTCCCACAGAGCCTGTTACAGGAGAAACCCAGTTCTTCTTGCTGATGCAGTAAGGAATTACAGATCAGCAAATCTATTAGCATGCAAGCAGGATTTATTGGTGATATTTTCTCATGGAAGAGAATGGGCCTTGCTGAGGTGGGGGAGAGAGGCAAGAGCATGGGTGATGAGAGCAAAGGTAGCAAGATTATCAGGTCCTTTGTTCTGAGGATTAATTTAGTTGGCAGGATGAGAGTGAAGAAGTTACATATTGATTGATGCATAAAGGTGCTGCCAGCTTCCCCCAGGGGAATGTGACTACCCAAACTTAGGTATTCATGGGGGGTTCTTAGCCTGAATTCCTATCTTGCTCCATACTACATTTGTTCATTTTGTTATAAGTAGGTAGACGACAAAAGGCAGTTAATTAAAGCTGAAGCAGTTAGCCAAAGTTATTTATGGGCTCTTTCTGTAAGCATGAGCAACGCCCTCATAAAATAGATAGTGACCAGAGGTAGACAGTTAACCAGAGTTGTTTTATGGGCTTCTTCTTTGGGCACTGTGGACCCCCTCCCATCTTCTAGGCCTTGGGATGAATATACAATTTCAGGGCTTTCTTTCCCAGACAATACACAGAATTTCAAGGGCCACCCTCCCCACCATGCTGATATAGTATTTTTGTGATGTGGGAACAACCGGCAATATTATCAGACCAGGCTCAGGACTGCTCAGTTAATGGGTAAAACATGTCTCCCTCCTCTTCCCTGTCTTGGTTTACTATCTATCATACCTAACAAGACTAGTGTTTCAACCACAGCATTCTCAGAAGTGTATCCTACATGTATCCTTCCATACTATTTTACTACCTCAATATTTCTTGCTCTTTTTCCATCAATACATATATTTTTAATAGACTTCATTTTTAGAGCAGTTTTAGGTTTACAAAAAAGTAGAGTTTTTTTATTATTATTTTACTGCTGTTCAAGTACAGTTGTCTGCCTTTTCCCCCCAACCCACCTCTCCACCCCACCACAGCTACTCCCACCTCCCTCCCCTGACTCTGACCCCTCTTGGTTTTGTCTGTGTGTCCTTTATACTTGTTCCTGAAAACACTTCACTCTCCCCCCCCCCATAATCCCCTACAATCTCCCCTCTGGTTACTGTCTATTTGTTCTTAATTTCAATGTCTTTGGTTACATTTTGCTTGCTTGCTTTTTTTTTTTGTTAATTAGGTTACACTTAAAGGTGAGATCATATGGTATTTGTCTTTCATCATCTGGTTTATTCCATTTAGCATAATGCTCTCCAGTTCCATCCATGCTGTCGTGAAGGGTAGGAGCTCCTTCTTTCTTTCTGCTGCATAGAATTCCATTGTGTAAATATACCATAGTTTTTTGATCCATTCATTTACTGATGGGCACCTAGGTTGCTTCCAGCACTAGGCTATTGTAAATTGTGCTGCTGTGAACATTAGGGTGCATAGGTTCTCAATTATACCCTTAACTCCTTACACTAATGAGGTGCAGTTTTGCAGCTGATATGCCAATATGAATACATTATTATTAAGTTCATAGTTTTACATTAGATTTTACTCTTTGTATTCTTACAGAATAATATCACTGTCTTAAACATTTCCTGTCCAGCTATTCATTCATCCTTCCCTTCCCCACCTCCCCAGTTTTCCCACAAATAACTGAATTTTATACCATTTCCATACTTTTGTCTTTTCCAGGATATCATATGGTTGGAGTCATTCAGTAGTGTAGCCTTTTCAGATTGGCTTCATTCACTTATCAACATATACTTAAGTTTCTTCCATGTCTTTTTGTGTCTTGAAAGTTCATTTGTTTTAGCACTATTAAGTAACATTCCATTGTCTGTATGTACAACACTTTGTTTATTCATTCACCTACTGAAGGACATCTTGATTGCTTTTAACTATTGGCAATTATGAATAAATTATGCATAAATATTTATAAACATACATATTTGTGTGAGAGTTTGTGTTCATTTGGTTTTGTGGTATTTTGTTATGGTAGCCCTAAGAAACCAATACACAGTATTTTTTTTAAATGAAAAGCTCAAAAACTATGAAGTTTTGTGGTTGCTCTTAACACTGACAGATTAAGAAGAGCACAAAAAATCAAATTTCTACATTTTTAGCTCAAGTAATGGATTTAAATCCAGGAACTTTTTATAATGGTGTTAAAATATCTATTACCACCTCTAGTCACAAAGAGAGAACTGAAAATCAAAAGCAAAGTAATCCTATAAGTTGCCGGTTTGCAATGACAATTGAATTTGTAGCCAAACCATATTACTTTGTATAAGATACAGCATTGTTTTAGGATAAACTAGGGTCCTAAAAACTAGAAAGGACATATTTAAATATCTGAATGGCATGAACTATTTTCTTATATTTGCCTCAGCTCTCAAAACATCCCTTTGCCTGTAAATCATTTCTTCCCTCGTTTTAAAATCTTATCGCTCCTCCCCCGCTGCCATCTCTCTCTCACTGCAGAGAGAAAACTAGAATCGGATTCTGGCACAGTATGGTGGGTGTAGAACTGGCAAGTCAGAGCATGCCAGGGATAAATGGCTTATGCACTAAGCTAATCTCAGAATTTGCTAATTTTGTCAAGAAATTTGTGACTAAAATGAGAAATAAATTAAAGGAGTACTCCAGCAGCATATTTGAAAAATATTTAGTGACTGTTCTCCATAGCCCTTACATCAATATCAAGGGATTCTGAACTCATGCTTACATTTCCAATTCTTGAAGAAGATACTCGCCTACTGGAAAAGTTCCCACATGTCTACTTGCCATATGGAAAAAAATTACTATGATGGAAATAGCAAAGAGAAAATGCCAGGAACTCCCACTTTCTACCAAAATAATAAGTCAGATGGTATACTACATAACTTAAAAATGGCATATTGGTAGCACCATTGAGACCTGAAAGATGAATATATCTTGACTATGTTACCAAATTGGCTAAATGGCTATTTGAAAAGGAGAGTGAATTCTTATAAACTTAATCTGAGAGAAGCTCCAAATTATAATTACTGTTCCAGATGTGGTCCCGTTACCAAAACAATTTAATTTAATTCATAAATCTCCTATATGTTTTAGAAAACCATATGAATTAGAAAGAGTTAGAAACAAATACCATTGAAACTAAATGTTTCAGGTCCTAGGTATATCAGGACATCCACTCCAAAATGAAGGGTAACTTGTTTCGCTCTCCCCCTCTACAACTAAGAGATGATATTTAGAGAGCATAGTCATAATTTCAAACAATATAAATTACATTTGGTGACCAAATGAGAGCCATTTACAGATGTCCTAAAAACCTGAAGTCTTTAAATTACATACCCCCAACAAAAAAAAAAATGCTCTTTTTCATAGTACAGGCTACCAAGCAAGAACTCTACCTCTAGGCCCTTAAGCTTTGACAGAATCCAGTGGTACTCAAAGATCTCTGGTGTGTAAGAAAGGTGTGTGGTGTCTGTGTTGAGGCCAGCAGGGCTTCTGAAGGTTTTGTTATAATTCTTCTTTGTCAACCAGCCCTCCTTCTTGGCAAAATAGCTTTGGTTTCTTGAAGAACACTTACAGAGCCTGAACAACTTACCATGGTAATAGGTGACCATTTAATCCAAACCTCTTATTATGAATTGCATGTTATTATATCCATGAAGAGGTAGACCTTAATAGTGTAAGATATCACTTCATTATAAAATGCAAGTAGTACATATGGAATCAGGCCCACTCCTGTGCAGAAAGAGCTCATGGTTTGCCATGGAAATTCCCTCAAAATTCCCTCTAGTTCTAATTCTATTTTCCATTAACACAAACCAGTGGACCCATGAGGACTTTCTGAAACCAGTTGTCCAAAGAAGACATAAATTAAATTAATTAAGCCCGATGACTCTGCACAAAATTCTGTAATCACCCAGATGTGAATGCTAGGACATTATAGCTCCACTGATGTAGAGAAGGTAATTAATTTCATTAGGAAGTACTTCAAGCTGGCCATCTAATTATCCACTTTGCTTATAAGACCAAGAAAAAAAAGCCAGCAGTTAAATCTTCATTGGTCCACAGGCAGTAACTAATGTTTTGGTTAGATGTTCAAGCATTTCTAAGAAAGAATATTAGAAGATTGTTGACATGGTAGCTTGGAAGAAAAGATTGTGTGTGGCTCTCTTAAATGGGCTTATTTAAAAAATATATATTTAGGTCATACATTTGTGCTCACATTCAATAGACTGCCATTATGGATAAGGATGTTAATAATCAAATGGACACTCTGTGAATGTTCATCACTGTGCTTTCTCAGCCACATTCTCAGTGCCTGCTCATTGAGCTCCTGGAAAAGTGTACCTGGCAATCGATAGAGTCTTTGCAGGAGCCCACACAGTGGGTTTGCCCTCATTATCCAACCTATTGGTAATACTTAGTGCAAGAATTTTCCTTTAAAACCATTAACAATGTAGCCCTTCAAGTTGAAGTTTTGGAAAAGCCAAACAGTTGCTTGATGGCAGGTTGATTACATTGGACCCCTATCCATAAAGTTCAGAACAAAATTTGTCTTCTCTAAAGTAGCAACTCATTCTCCCTATGGAGTTGCATTTCTTATCTGTCATTCTTCTCATATCACTACTAACTGTACACCAACAAAATGCTTTATATGTAATTATAGTATCTCATACAACATTGATTCTAACTAAACAACTCTCCAGTTGCTTAACTATTAGTAAGAAGTTAAGCAATGCCCTTATGCCCAAGGTCTCACAATGTACCCCATCATACGAAGTGGGTGACCTCAGAGAAAGATGGAATGGTGTATTATTATTTAAAGTTTTAACCACTATAGTACTGTAATAGCAGGTGTTGTAAGCTCCAAGCCAGTAACCTACTATATGTGATGCTTTATCCCACAATTCTAATAGAATCAAGCGATGTAAGTAGGGATCACAATTTTCATTATACACCTAAATATTTACTTACAACAGTCCTTTCAATCTCACTCTTCTCAAACCTGCTACTTAAGAAATTTGATGCCTCCACCAAGATACATAGCAGTGATTTCACTGATTGGGAGGCAAAGACTTATCTGAGCTACTGGGTTCTTCATACCAGCTGAGTAAAACAGGACAGGAAAATTAAGTTTTTGTATTTAGTCTAATTATTTACTTTACATACAAGGATATACATGTGTTTTAACACAATGGGGACAGAAAGCAGTATATATGAGACCCAAGTGATCCTTAGGACTTCTTGCACAACTCTGTACAGTTTTACAGTTTGATAGAACATTATACTAACCCTAACAGGGAAAACTGCAAAGAAGCAGATTATTCATGATACAGCTGTGTTATTGGCTTCAGTCAACATGTAAAAAGAAACATAGTAGGAGAGAGAAATGTAACTGAGTATAAGCAGAGACCAGAGAAGAAAATGTTTGCATGTGCACCTAAGATTTCAGCAACACAGACAGATTCTTGAATACTTTATGCTCCTTCTATTTACTGACTATATTTTCTTTAGCCTTAATGTTTTTTAGCCTGAACCCTTAGTCTTCCTGCCTCTGGAATTCTTCTCTCAATAAATAAATTTTGAAAAATCAATTTTTATATTACTACATAGTGATCATTTCATATGATCCATTTATTTAAATATTTTGTAGATTTTTCTATATAATCATTCTTTCTCATGCAATGTTTCCTGAAAGAAGATAGCATTTATTCTTTTTTAAGATTTAATTTCTTTATTTTTTTGGGGGGTGGGAGGGAGAAAGAGAGGGAGAGAAACATCAATGTGTGGTTGCCTCTCATATGCTCCTTACTGGGGACCTGACCCACAACCCAGGTATGTGCCCTGACTGGGAATTGAACCAGCAATGCTTTGGTTTGCAGGCCGGTGCTCAATACACTGAGCCACACCAGCCAGGGTGAAGATAGCATTTAATATTAATTTTGTATCCACGATATTATACACAAAACTGATGTTTGTAAATTCTGGTCAAAATTGAATAAATTAATAAAAATTATTTTGTGGATTCAGAAAGTGATTAAAATCTATGAAAGAGGTAAGGCCTATATTAGAAAGTGTCCAGATACAACTCTTAGTTGCTTTTTTATTTTCCATAAAAATGGTACCATGTTTATACAATTACAGAGTACTCACTTTTTTTTCAAATAATCAACTATATGAACATTCTGCCCTTACATTGATAAATGCTTTATCAACTGAATTATATCCAAGTAACTGATTTCATTTCAATAACTGTTTTTCCAGTATCATTGACAGAGCTTTTAGATTTACAACTCTCAAAAAACTGACATACTGGTGAGGAACAAATAATTTATTCCAAAACTGAGGTTTTAAGCTTCTAGTTTCTTGGCTGTATGTATGTATGTATGTATGTATGTATGTATGCATGTATTTATTTATTTTGCTTTAGTATAAAGTGGCATGGATAGAGTCTATCAAACCCAAAATAATTTTTATTAGTAATTACTAATATGTCTTTCTTTCTTTCTCTCTCTCTCTCTTTCTTTCTTTCTTTCTTTCTTTCAGAACAGTAGGGCTGCTATGTGACTATACAACCTTAACTGGGTCACCCACTCACCACTGAAGAGAGGCTGAGTGGATGCAGTCTCTGGGTCTAGCATCACATTAGTACACACTAAAAATGCATGGGATACAAGAAATAAAGTTCAGTCCTTCCACTTTCTAATCCATCACTGTCTGCTAGGAGAAATGTAAAGAGTCATTACAACAAGCACTGCAAATAAAGTATGCTTAAAAATTCTAAAAGAACAAAGCAACTTTTTGAATATAATACACTAAATTTAATAAGCTCATGCATTAAATTTTTAAGATTAAATTTTATGTTATTAAAAGACAAGCAGTTTTTTCACTGTGATAAAATCTCCAGAAACTAATCTAGTTTCTAACTTTTAAAGGGACTCAATTTATTTTTGGTGAATTAATGAATATGAATGAGCACAATAGCAAAATTAAATAAAAGCTTGAGTCATTTTTTTACTGAATTCTTATATATTGAACAGTTCATAACATTATCAGAACATATGATCTAGTCTATAATTTATACCTTTTTAAAAGTTTAATGGTAAATCTGGACCTAATCAAATTCTGTCATCACTATAATACTTTTCTTATTCTTCTGGATTTATGATAAAATGATCAATTAGAGTTTTAAAACTTGAGATAAATCTTGTTTGTTTTGTAGTCCACCTAGGAAAATGGTATAATTACTGTGAGGTACTTACTTTATCCACTTTTCCAATTAATCAATCAATAAAAACTAACTAGTATTTTAAAATATTCAGCCTATGCTCCTAAAGTTATGGTAATAATTATGGTCAAAAAATAAATTATTTGTAAATAAAAGTTTTAATTTTGGAGGGCTTTTGAAACATTTCAGCAATTTGCATTTGCTTTGTGTGAGGCATTGCAGAGCACAAATAACAGCAGTCTGCGTCATGGCCCTGACAAACAGGAGCGAATCTTCAGGGCAGGCCTTCTGAGGCCGAGACGCTAACAACCCTGAGGGAACGTTGACACACGATTAGCGAGGACCGCTGATGTCTGAGACTAATAATTACTCTTCCTATGTCTTCTATGGCTTTATCTTCTGAAGCCTGCAATTCATTAACCAAAATAATTAGTCTCAGTCACACTTTAAACCCTGACTTTGCTCCTAATGACTTAATTTATATTGTACTTAGCTTTAACTGCTGTTTACTAGGAGCAGTTCATAATTATTCTTTTCGCTGACATATTTTGTCTATCAATACGTCTTTTAACATCAGCTACTCACATTTCTTTCCAGATGAATACAGAGTAAAGATTGAGAATATTTTCGTATTTTCAGACTTTAAAAAAAGTACAAATAAGAAAGAATTAAAGTTATAAACCAGTACGTACATTATTCTCTAATTCATTTTTTTCTATGAAGACACTTTCATGTCCATCGAAACATTTCAGATTCGGATGTCTGATGTTACATCCATAAATGAAGAAAAAAATAGTGTGAGTCCAAGTTGTTGTTACTATTTCTTTTGTTACCAACACAGCCCCATTTAAATAGAAATTCTCTTTCTGCCTCCTTTCACCTGTTCTGCAGCAATACTGAATTTTAAATGTTCCAGGTCATCAGTATTTATTACCATGAAGGAAGTGTGGCTTGCAGGTTGAACACCCTGTTTTAACTCAGGTATTAAAATGAAATAGTAACAGCTGATGGAGATGTCAGAAACGTTTCCACTACATATTTTATTTGAGCAATACATTTGTCATTATTGCTCGTAGCAGAGCTATGAAAATTGAAAGTTTTTCCCCAAAGCATGTCCCAGATTTCTCCAGTTTCCTTAACTTTTAAGTAGCTATGCAGTAGATATAAAGAATGAGAAACTGCGATGCTAGTAGTGAAAAGAACTCACACTGAGCTGTCAAAAATATTTGACTTTAAATGTACATACATTATCTAACAAATTAAATTACATTATTTTATAAAAGCATATTATTTTATGCCTTATAAAATGTAACTTAATATATTTTAAATCAAACTTAAGTGTATAACTTTACTGTAATATCTGATCTCAGTCTACATCAAATTTTCAAAGAAGAAATAAAGAATGAATGTAATGATCAAACTACACTTTAATCTGAGGAAAGTGCCTACAGACAATGACAGAGCTGCAGATCACATACAGGACTGAATCGTAGTATGTTAATGTTTGAATTTCAGGCTCATTCCGGCAAAGGTGTATCATCTGGTAAGTATGAGCTGCATGAACTCAAATCTAGTCTTTAAGACTCAGTATCTTCTTCATGCCCTCATTTGGAATTACATAATTACTACATTAAATACACATTAACTATGCAAAGCATATACTAGTAGCTTTCTTGTGTGTGTAGATAGAATCTCTAGGAAATTCAGTAATTTTAGCATTAGACCTCTAATGAACTGTGGATATACCCAAATAGGAAAGAATGCCATGCCAAGCTATATTCAGAATTTCGGGGAAAAAAATCAATGGAAAACATAAGGTATGCTGGGCATCTCTATTTGCCCCTCCAGACCCGCTCTTCACTCTGTGCCGCAACAAGCTGACCTATTAAAACACAATATCGGATGTGCTATGCTTTCTACTTCCAGCTGGGGAGGCCCAGGGGAATTGTGAATGAAGGGACGAGAGCATGGTCAGAGCTCCCTGCCTCCCTTTCTTTGAAGTCAACTCAGCTTTACTGCACCTCTTGAAAAGAGGGCACCACTGAGCTAAAAGTGTCCTATTCTACACAATTCCTTCTGGTTCTAAAAACCCCTCCTACCCCACATCAACTTTATACGGAGGGAGGGTAACCTCCTGGTAGGAAGGCTCTGTGACTCTGCACTAACCTGTTTTTTTCAGAATCTAGCCATTTCTATTTAATTCACCACTTTATTCATAAATCAACTTTAAATTATCTAATTCTAGTGTGCTGTCCATTTTCTGTTGTTTAATACAGGAATTGATACCACAAGTGTCCTAGGAAACTTACCCTCAAAATGGGTTTATGAGATTTTGTTGTTCATACAATACAAATGCTCACAGGTAGCCTCCATTCCAGGGGGAAAAAAAATGGGACGCAAGTAACCTGTGGAGTGTGGTGGCATCATATTTACTCAAATCATCACCTGTAGTATGGTTTGAATAAAATACGGTTGGCAGAAACAACTTTGGGAGATTAAGTGCTTGGACACCACGATGCAACAAAACCCAGGATTTTAAAGTTCACAAGAGTCATGTGGCTTCTTCTCATGGCCCTAGAGAATTAAGAAAGAGCAAAGAGAAATTTAGAACTACGAATGTGAAATTAAGAATATATGTGTTTGAAAAAACACAGTGTCTCTATGACAGCTTTCATGACAGTTACCTCCCCCAGGCACAGGGCACACACAACTGAGAACCATGCATCGGAATTCACAGTGAGGATGGGAGTTTCAGCACCAATCAAATGCTCAGTGCCCTGGGTCTTTCAGCTAATGATACTAGTGGGGAAGGAGCAGGCCCCTGAGACATGACGTGGGGATATTTAACAGACATGAATGAGTCTGAAGACTTTGAAACTTTAAATTCTCCTAAGGCTTCCTCCCTCTGATAGACAAAAAATGTCAGTCCCTCCTCAATACTTAGTTGCATCTGAAACAATTAGCCTCATTAAATGATTAAATTATCTCTAAAGTATGTCCTCCTCCTTTCCTTACTTCCATACAAGGCTTATATCTCAGCATACTACAAACAGAGAGATACAAACAAGGTCCAACCTAGGAGGAGATAGTGTATGTGCATACAACACCAAGTGAGTCAAAATCCTCGACAGACCTAAGTAGCCGGGAGTCTGGGGAACGTGCATGGGAGTTGGCTCTAGGTGTCCTAGACTCCATGATCGAAGTGGTAATGAGCGATTCCAGAGTGGTAGAGTGCAGGTGAAGACGTTCAACCACCAGGGCAAAGGGGTGTGCCATTACACATTAAGTCATATGGAGAAAACGACCACCACAGGAGTTTGATTCACAGGAATCTGTAGTTATTGCTAATCACTCATAGCCTCAGAAATAAAATAATTTGATCCCTAGAATTCCACTCAAGTGGTTCTTGCCATGCATGGGATAATAAATTCTATATTTGCTGGGGAAAAAAAGTGACCCAAATTGACTTTTTGAATATTCACAGCTTAGTTATTATCCCTAAGTCAGGACAAGACAAACCCCACCCCATGATAAAGGTTGCAGCTGAGTAGTTTGAACAAGAAACCTGCATTTGGTTCCCAAATGGACCCATTATCATTTACCAGAATGATTTTAGGAAGAGTAATACTATTTCATACTTTACTAGTTACTGACTCTGAAGTCAGGCATATCCTCAGAGATCCAAGTACAATCATGTTCCACTAGTGTGAGTAAGCCTCGAGTTGTTCTAGTAGGGATTTGAGAACATACAGAATACAGTTAAACCTTGAACAACATGGGGATTAGGGGCACTAAAGCCCACCATGTCAAAAACCTGCATATAACATTTGATTCTCCAAACACTCAGCTGTTCCTTGATATCCACAGGGATTGGTTCCAGGACCCCCGCGGATATCAAAATCTGTGGCTGCTCGAGTCCCTTATATAAAATGGTGTAGATCAATGCATGTGGTTGGCTCTCCATATCCACAAATGGTTGGATAAACCCGAGGATGCAAAACCCAGGGACAAGGAGGGCTGTATATTTATTGAAAAAAAAAAAAAAAAATCCTCATTTCAATGGAACCATACAAGTCAAACCCGTGTTGTTCAAGGGTTAGCTGTCTACTTCACAGGCAGAATTCTTACATTAGTTAGCTATATGGAACAAAAGCTATTATGGGAGGAAGGACCAAAGGAAATCCTCTGTATCTCTTTCCTCCCTGAAAATAATAAACCAAATTACCATTTCTGGGAGAATTACAAAGCTTGGGGCCACCATCAGGGACTTGTGTCATGCAATCATCGTGATTCCTAGCAGAGCACCAATGAACTAGCCTGTCTGATCAGTGCAAAAGCTTGATGGGTCATGGTGAATGACAGGCCATCAAAAACTTTGATACTGCCCTGACTGTTGTGAATTGAGCACCAGCCTCAGAACCAAATGTCGCTGGTTCCATTCCCAATCAGGGCACATGCCTGGGTTGCAGGCCAGGTCCCCAGTAGGGGGCGCATGAGAGGCAAACACATACTGAGTTTCCCTTTTTCCTTCCTTTCCCTCTCTCTAAAAATAAATAAATAAAATCTTTAAACAAACAAACAAACAACAACAACAAAAAAACTGGTGCTGATTCCCATCTCAGCTGTGGCTCCAAATCAGGTATCTTTACAGATACAACACAGCTTTTAGCGGCTATGTAGGAAATTATTTATTTTATATTAAAGTCAGAAAGCAAAATCATAAGCAGTTTGCATTTACATGTTAGGGACAATTGTGTAACTTTGCTGTTTTGCAGCAGGGTTATATCAACCCCAGCTTTCTTTCATAATGTATAGAGACTTTGTTCATCTGCTGATTAGCCAGCACCCAGGACCAATTAGTAAGACAAATCTGTGCCATAAAGTAGGAGCTTAATGATACATGTTGATGAGTGTGCCCTGTGGATTCAGTTCCAGAAGTCCAGTAGATGGGGTCATGGTAACAATAGTCTTTCTGAGCTACAAGATCAGACTAGACTCAAGAATAAGCACACTGCTTTTATGGATACATATAGATTTTACAGGCAGAACATCTCACATTTGGGTGAGCTGCTTGTACCATTACCAGGCACCCAGTTTGCCAGTTTTGAATGTGGTCTAGAGCAAGAAATTGCACTTTATCAGGCTTAGATTGTAGAATAATTATGCAACTATTGGGCACAATGACTCAGTAGTTCAAATAGTTTAGGAATTGTCCATGGCATACGGATGCTGAAAGAAGTTTCTGGTAAACCCCAGAAAGAAAATGAGTAAAATCCCTAGAGTTTTTGAAACAAATCCATGTTCTCTTTTGGCAATTCTTCCACATTCGCAAAGAAGCTCTTAACTATTGCCAAGGCCTTTGTACATACTAAATAACTGAACATGAGAAGTCTAATGACCACATGAACCAGACTGCCCACATGATGATGATCCAACATGCCTTAGCATGAGTGTGCACAGCAGCAGTCCCTCATAAAGGACAGGTGAGATACACAAGACAAAGCTCTGGCAAGTCCTGAAGACACATATAAACTTCTCAAGCAGGAAAACAAGACTCTTGTGGCACCTGTTCCTACCTTTTCATTGCCTCTCTCTCAACCCACTACTTGGTCTCATGGAAAGCTCCTGATGACAATTTAATAAAAGGGGAAGAGGTGTAGGCCTCATTTCTGAATGATCTGCTTAGTGCACTGGAAACAGAAGTATATGGCTAGTGCTCTACACTTGCCAGAGAATGGGCCTGAAGGCAGTGGAATGCCAAACCTTCCATACAGAAGTGGCCTTCCACATTGTGGGAAGAAAAATAGTCACACATGGGCCTGCCGGAATGGAACTTTTAACAAAATTGCAAAGTTAATAACAAAGTGATCCAGAGAAAGATAACTTAAAAATTTCTGGAGTCATAAGAATGTTCATAATTTAGAAGAAATTAGCTCCCACATAAAATAACACTACTCCCTTATTCTTAAGTAAAACAAAAAGCAAATGTTTCCAAAAATGTAGAGAAAATGAAAAATTAAGTCATTTCTTATTAAAAATTTGCTGTCAATGACAATCAGACTGTGACCTAGGTCAATTTCCCATCATAATGATTTTTTTCATTCTTTTTTACATTTCTCATTTTGAAGGCAGAGAAATTCTCCACATTTACTTAAATTTACATCAGTGCAACAGTATAATGAATTGCATTCTTGATTATATAGAAATATAATAATTTTTTTTGCATTTTTGGAAATGATAGGAAGCAGTCTTAAATGTTAAGTTGTTGAATAGGCTGTGGCTGCTTACCAGGCAGAGGCAGGAATTCAAGGTCTGATAAGCCCACCTTAACGTTCTGAGATTTGCTACTTAATGGATCCTGGTAACTGCTCAGGGCTAGTTGCAAGGTCACATCAAGTTTCCGCAGCTCAGGATTATTTCAACAGACCTGCAGTTATGACACCTTTTACTTAGTGATTTAAATAACCTAAGTTTTGCCAAGGCCTATACCACCTTCAGTACATTTTAGCATTTATCCCCTATAATTAATAATTTTATAATTAAGTGGTATAATTTCTTTCTCCAATTACGTTAAGGACTTAAGTATCTCTAAGGTCTGACAACAATGACCTGTGATCTGCATTCATATACAATGATAAGAAAACATTACTTAACCAATTAAAAATCAAGACCACTTAAAGGGGAACACATCTATCTATAAACAATTATTTTAAAATATCCTCTTTCCCTTATGCATCCATCAGAAAAACCCTCTTTTTGCTTTATAAAAAGGCATAAGGTAAGCATAGGGAGAAGCTGTCCTTGCCCTTTTCAATTCACTTTTGACAAACTCTTAAAAAACAGAAAGTCTATTCTTACTGTCGGTTACACGGATTTCTTCATTCATTCACAAATATTATTTGACTTGAACTGTGGGTACGCAGTTGGATAGCTGTTGGGCGAGGCAGGAACACAAAAGAGACTACACAAAGCCTGTTCCTGCCCTTGAACCTCCTACAACCTAGCTCAGACTGACTGGATGCCTGCCGTGAGGTAAGTCTCTAGCCCCCAAACAATTAAACCCCAAAATCTCTCAAGCACATGCAGTCACAGGTGTACACACAGCACTTAGCTCTGTTCTCCTTCAGGTGAGAACAGCCAAAATACTCTCTAGTCCTTGAGCTCAACACAATTTCCTGGGCTTCTGTATATATAACAGCAGATAATCTTGACCTGCAATGCTGAAGATCACTTTATATGAAGTTTCTCTGACCCTTCACTTACTCAGGAGTGGATTTTGGAAGTCTTGCTGTTATCCAGTGTCAACATAAGAAACATCCACACCTGTAAGAATTTTTACAAGTTTATTTGAGCCAAAGTGTTCACAACCGCCAGGAAGCAAAAATTTCAATGAACTGAGAAAATGCTTCAGAGAATGGCAGTTTAACACCTTATTTTATACATCAGAATCGAAGGAGAAGATGTAAGGGGGTTACATAAAATCCACTAATGAAAGAGTAGGGAGGTGGGGGGGGAAAGTGAGGGGGGAACCTCTGGGATAGGACAAAAGGTAAAATGAGACACACACTGCTTTTACATGAATGGGTAATGAAAGAGTAGATAACAGTCAACAATTAACATGAGGTCCATAACAATGAGGGGATCTGTGGTTTCCCGCTGTGCTTTGAGGGGTCTGAAAAAAGGAAACCTGCCGTTTCAAAGGTATGTTATCATAGATGCAAAGAGAGGACAAACAGGCTCAATCAAGGTAAAGAGTGACCTTTGTTAGGGTAAGATACCGGCCTAGGCCATGACTACCTGCCTTGAACTGCTTTCCGTTAGTAAGTTTTCATTTCAGAACATCCTTTGTAGTTACTGTAGGTCTCTGGGTTTGTAAGGCTGCCACACAGGCCTCCCCTGAGCTTGTCAGGTTTTGTATGTGGCCCCTTTTCTTCTACCTTTTCTTCTACGCTAGTTTTGTACTTAGGGAAAAGTTTAACCACTGCTCCATAATGAGAAGAAAATGAAGGAGAGCTTTAAAAGTGTTTAATAAATTAGCAATTAAAAAATGGTTCCGGATTAAATTAGTTTAAATTTAACATACTCTGTGGTTAGGAATTTGGATGAATTGTGTATCATTGGGAATACCTTCAGAATTCAAGGTCATCTAATCAGATTCCTAAGGGTTCGTCAGTAAATAGCATCAGGTGCTACAAATTTGCCACGAGAAAATGTTTTTACTTAACACAGTTTTATCATCAAAAATTGAACTTAAAGGCTTTATGCTTAAGTGATTTAGTTTTAGAATGTGGTTCTTTTAAAAGTCATCAAACTGATACTTACATCAGAAACATACACCAGACTACTCATAGTGGTGAAGATAACATTCTTAGGCCATTTAATGCAGGTTGTTAAATAGCACTTTGACAGAACTAGGCAGGCCTCGGAGGAATGGAAAATCACCAGGCAGGAAAACTGTATCATGGGAAACTATAGCCTGGGAAAATGCCTGCCTGGGAAACTGCCTGCCAACCCTACCCAGGACAAAGAGATGCCAGCTAAGACTGGGGTCTGGGGTCGGCCTATCCAGCATAACAAGATGCAGCTTTAACCAGAGGCTGATGAGATGTGTCAAGAACAATGATCAGCCAAAATGGCACCCAGCAACCAGCTCTAGCCAATCAGACTCTGACATCCCAACTGGTTTACCTTTGTGGGTTTTTGCTATTAAAAATCCTGCCCTAAGAACAACCGAGCGAGTCTTAACCCCTCTTGGTTGGCTCCCCAACCTCCCTAGGTTTACTCCACTTTCTCTCTTATTCCCCACTAATAAACCCTGCTCCTTGGCTTGCTGTGTCCGTCTGGTTTCTTGAGCAGCTCCTACCTAACAACTTTTAGGGTACTTCTGAAGTCTACTGTGGTAGGCACAAGGAAATTACAAGACCTCAGATCATTCCATTCCCAGGGATCAAAATAAAATGCTATAAGGATTTAAATACCAAAATCTTAGCTGGTTGGTCAACTGCAGAGAATAAATTACCAAAATACAATAGAACTGTTGAAATTATTAACCTCAAATTCTCATGTAATTCCTTCTGCACAGGATAATATGTCCCTCCAAATAATAAAATATTCTTTATAAATATTTTTAAATTGCATAGGTAATTTACATATGTCTTTAATATATGAAATGGCTAAATTATTCAATGTATAACACATTAATAAATATTAGAAACTTTTCTCAATCCCCCAATATATGCTATGAATCCCTACATATTCCCAACATTTGAATCATACTATATTACTATGAATCCTAAAATTTGTAAAAACAGAGCTGGACCATCTTTGAAACTGTCACTTATTTTCAGAAACTTAGTAAACATAACCAGCTATGATTTGGGGGGCCAGGAAAGTAGACATAATAGCTTTTTTCCTTCTCTTTCATTCTGCTGTGTATCTTTATGTTCAATAGATACAAAGATATGTCCCAAAATTATTTGTAATATAACTATAATGTTTCACAAAACTTCTTCCATAATGTTCTAGTGTTATTATCCATATTTGGAAGGAATAGATATTGAGAAGAAAAAGATGCATTTACTTAACTACAGGGCATTTTTTGCTTCTGGAACTTCCACACAGAAATGATAACAAATATACAGGAACAACACAAAGGCTGCGTTTCTGAGGCTCTGAGATAAGTGTTTAGAAAAATACAGGGTCTGACACAAATAACATCCATTTTTTATTATAAAATCTTTTATTACAAAATCATAATCATTTAATTCTGTAACATAACAATATCACACTCAGGCACACCATATGACATTTTAGGTGAAATGCTCAAATTAAACCTATGAATTATTACACCCATATTATTACCCTACCAACCACACTAAAGCAGGCCTCACTTCTGTTGGACTCTGTATTTTAAAGGATTTAAAAGAAATATTAAAAATATGCTTTAATGGTTTGATAATCCTGACAATGAAATTAGGGAGAAAATATAAACTTTTGTTAGTTAAAAAAAAACTCAGGATATTTTAAATAAAAAGTTTTTAAATTCTTTTTATTAAAACAAGAAAAGGTAAACATATTTGAAGAGTAGGAATGGGAACAGAGAGAAGCCAAGTTAAAAAAATATTAATGAGGCTAATATATGTAAAACAAGTACATGTCATATATAAAGTCTCAAGACACTAATTTTTTTGGTATATTTTTAAAACCAATTGAAATAGGAATTTCCAGTCCTCCTTCCCCAGTTTCTGGGTCTTTAGCTGCCTTGCCCTTGCCCTTGCCCTTGCCCTTGCCTAGCCACAGCTGATGCAATTGCCCATCCACTGTTAATGTGGTGCGTGGTGGCACAGAAGCACCAAGAGATTTCCCAGGGAAACCCCTGCACGCCACACATTCTCTTTTCTACTCCAATTTTGTGACATCTACCCAAACACTTCTTTGCAATTAATAACTTTTGATAGTACAGGAGCTCCTGTTCTGTTCCCTAGTTCACTATCATGAGGAATTCTAAGCACTTTGATGCCACACAAGCATCCAGTTCGGTGGAATTCTTTATCCCCTGGCTGACGACAGTGTTACCTCCATGAACACCAGGATCCTCAAAAAACCCTAAATTTTCAGACAGTGAAAGGGTATTGATAGGACCCAATCCTTTTTCCAACATTCAGAGACTGGATTCTATATATTTGAGCTTTGAGGGATACACCATAAGAAACAACTGTGAGTTCAGTACATATATAACCTCCTAGACATCATTGTCCTACCCCTGAATGGTGTTGTCCCTAAACTAGTACCTTAGCTAAGCCTTTAGCAGTTCAGCCCATCATTCTAATAGGTCAGTTGTATGAGACTAGTGGACTCTATGGTTATATATGTTTTATTTTTAAGGTACCTTTGCCATCAAATGGTCACCTTGGTCTGAGGCAAATCCTCCAGGACAACATGTTTACAAACCAGACATTCTAAAAGCACTTAGATGGTTGGTGATGAGCATACTGTGAACAAAGCCTACAAGTAGTATAAATATTGATTGTAATATAATAATTGCTGGCTCAAACACAAGGAAAGGGGTCTAATGTAAGTCCTCTGTGATTGGTAACTAGTTGGTCTTCTCAAGGGATCATGCCATATCAAGAGCTTAGTATCAACTGCTGCAGCTGACTGTCTAGACATTCAGAAAGAAGCAGTAGCTAGTAAACCCTGATAAGAGCTGAATTTTGCTACTGAGTCCATGCAAAGCCTCCATCTCTGCCACCACAGCTAATCTACGATCTATAATCTGTCATATGATCTTGTGCTGGCATTTTAGGAATCTGTCCCAAAAGCTTTACCTCTCTTTCAGTTAGTTGTAGGGAATGCCCCATGAGGCTAGAGGTAACAGTTGAAGTGCAAACATAGTAAATAACATGGGATCATGGGATTCTGGTTCACTTACTCACTTTATATTTTGTGTCTTCTGGACCTAACCTGGTCCAGTCTCAAATGTACCACTTCTATTACTCAAAGGGTTGTACTTATACCCCAACTTATGACCCCGAAGGTCGGATACTATCCAGGTTATTCCAGGCAACAGTGATTAAAGCTATCACCTGCTTAGACTAAATCGACCTGACCTATCTGACCTTTGCATATTCTAGAAAGGTGATCCAGATAGGGAAATGATGAGGACCATACCACATATGACTTTACTAAATTATTGATGGTACAGATTTTGAAATTTACTTTGTTTACTGTAAGAAATAGAACTCCAGTTTCATTTTCTTCTAGTTGTTTTCACTGAAACTATTATTTGTCACTGAATTTAATATCATCTTAGACATACATAAAATCATCATGTATACTGGAATCTATGAATTATCATCCACTGATTTATTCTTATACTAATACCATATAAATTTGATTATAACAGCTTTCTGAAATCTGGTGTGTCCTAACTAATTATTTTTACTGATAATGAAATTTATTGGGTATTCAAAAGCATATGGAAAACGTTTTGCAGAACGTTTTGAGATTATTTTATCTGATGTATACCTTCTCAAACAGTGCTTGGATTCTAAAATATTAGGTATAGGACATGTAAAGGCTATATGACATTAAAGCTTGTCATCTAAGAACATGATTGTATTTCCTTTTGGCATCTTTCTATTAAAGTTAAAATGTTTTCTCTTGAGTTTCACAGATTTCTTGGTAACGTTATTCCTAAAGAGTCCATGGTTTGGGTATTCATACAAAAGAAATTTGTCATTATTAGGTCTTTATTTTCAGTATCAAAGATATCTGTTGTTTTTATTAGTAATGATTCTTGAATTTGGTCAAATGCTGTTCAGCATATATTTATATAATGGTTTTTGTTCTCCTTTAACTGGTGATGTATAGATTACTGATAGATTCGCTATTTTTGAATCACTTTTTATTTTTAAAAATTATAGCTCCGTAATTTTTGGCTACATTACTAGATTCTATTTCTTAAAATTATACCTTTGCAATTATAGCCATAAGAAAGATAGATTTATGTTTCTGCTGTTATTAATTCTTAATATTAATGTTTTGCTATTTAATGAAATTTTCTACCCTTTCTCATGTTGCAGAATATTTTAAATAATATAGGAATTGCCTGATCTTTTAAAGCTATGAATTCAGCCGTGAGCTTATTCTTAAATGGAGCTTTTCTTTATTAATGCTAAATTTGAGTATTTTTTAACTTTTCTGTATTTATTGGCCTATTCAGATTTTCTCCCCTGTCTCAGATCAACTAATTTGTAATTGGATTAAAAACCCCAAATTTCTCCTTATTTTATCACCATATATAATATTCATAATGATATAATTATAGTTGATTTCTTTTTTAATCCTCCTACTTTATATTGTTATTTTCCTTTGTTTCCTATAATTTAGCATACCAAGATATCTGCTTTATTGCCTTTTCCTTTATATGATATTTTTCTCTTTTGGTAACTTCATGTTTTAATTTTATTAATTCCCATAACCTGTATTTTATGGCTTATTATGGCTTTGCTTTCTAATTAATAACATTAAATGTTTGCCTCATTTATTTTAGATCTTTTTAATACAAAAAATAAAAATTCATATACAAAAATTTGCACATATTTAATGTATACCATTTAATAAATTTAGACACATGCATATAATATTGAAGCTTTTATTTTAACCTGCAAATTGCTATCATTTTCACTCATCATGCTCATCTCTTTCAGATTTTGATCAAGTATCTGAGATAGAAAGCTCTTCTTGACCTTAAAATAACTTATTTCTCAGTTGTGGCCATTCTTTATTTTTGTTTATTTATCGTTATTTTAGTTTTATAGTGATATAATTGCAGTTTAGTGAAATTTATTAAATTTCTTCAATAAGAGCAATTCTAGTTGTTCAGCTTTATCTTCTTTCTTCAGGTTAATAGCTTCCCAAAAATAACTGAAAATTTTTCTTTGCCTGATTGTTGAAAGATAAAGCTCCATAAATATCTCGAATATTTGCACTGTCTGGTTTCTCTAAGTGGAGGAATTTACAACCAAGTTAAGGAACATTTATATAAAAAGATATTCTAACACAGTAAAGTTAGAGATGTTTCAGATTAATAATAATACATCTCTCTCTCTCTCTCTGTCTCCAAAAGAGGATAGAAAACTTCCTGGTAGCACTGTATAAGATTAAAGTATTCTAACCTTGCATTCCTCTGCAGTGTGTGTGTATTTAAGTATAGAATATATAACAATATATATTATATAAATATGAATATATAACAATATATTATGTAAATATGAATGTATAACTGTGTTAATCTATCACAGAAACTGTGATAGATTAACTTGTTAGCTTGCAAGTAGTATAAAAGCTCAGACATTTCAGTTTCTGACTTAAAACTGATCAATGTCGTATGCTTTCTTAACAGACCAACAGGTTAGTTTTTAGTATCACTCAGGAAATAGTACACCAGAAAAAAGTTTCTTTCCTTTTAAACTAACAAAAAAATGTGCCAGCACTTGTTATCCTTCTGCGAAGGCAAAGGGAAGAGTCTGCACTGTTCCCAGGAGATTCTCAGTGCTGGTAACATGTTCTCTCAGCTACAAGGCTCAGCAGCGTCTCCACCCTCCAGTGCTGACTACTATGGGTTTGACAGGAAGGCTCAGGAGAACTTGCTAGTAACCACATACAGCAAGAAATTAAATGTGAATTAGGCCCTTCAGGCAATTACAGCATATGGATTTCTTCCCAAGATTAGTAGAAAAGGAAAAGGCTTTTTCTCACCTGTCTACTATTAATCCCTTGCCTAGACCTATGAAGAATATGTCTGAGCTCTGCCGAAATGCTCTTGGGCTTGTAACTCAAGGAAAAACTTAGGATTGAGAGTAATAAGGGATGCGTATTCAGGTCATCACCTCTCTAGAATCCCTGTACTTTCTGAGAATTCAATTCAAGAGTTAAAATAATTCAACCAAGTCATACTGTTACGGAAAATAATGACTCTGGCGCGATTCGGGGTAATGGAGTGAGGCTTTATTATGCGCGCGGACCCAGAGGAGGCAGTCTCCAAATTCTGGGCCCCGAACCTTGGCTGAGCAGGGCTTTTATAGCTCTCCGGACACCCTATCCTACGTGGCTGAAGCAGGAGGTACAGAAGCTGATGCAAAAATAACTCTAGCCTTGAGGTGTCCTTGAGGTGTCCTTGAGGTGTCCTTATCCGAAGCTGGGTGTACAGAAGCCAAAGTGGGAGTTAGCTGCTATAATACTAGTGTTCTTATTTTTAATTTAACCTAACCAATAGCTAGCTTAATCAAGAAACTGCCAACAATGGAGATAGTGAGGAAAATGTCATATAAAGTACAATAAAAACTGAGGCATGCAAAAGTAACAATACTCCCTCTGAAACACGAGAACTGGATTTTTATTTTTGTCCGACTGTAGAGTCTTTGATCAAAATTATAAAAACTTAGTGCTGGTAAATTCACCTCAAGAAGGATTCTTTTATATAAAGCAATGAGAATATGTAAAAATTACAGGGAATAGTAAGAACATAACTGTAAAAATGAAAGACCAGGTAAAGAAGATTAATATCTAATTTAGCAAAATCATATGAACAATACCACAAAATGTCTAATGCCCAACCTTGTATCACTCTATGTTCATGAGCAAAAATAATTAAAACAGCAGTACAGTCAACAAAAGAGAAAATAAAAAAAACTTTGGATTCAAACTGACACACTGAACACACATATCCATCCATTTTATCTCTCAATACCTTATTTTTTTAAAAAATGAAAACATATTTATATGCATATTTACATGGAGGCCATCAGAGGACAGACATTTTAACATATTTCTGGAAAACTAAATGTAGTCAGAGTATTGGTAATATATACATTCTTGAGCATTGCTACAAACTGACCTACTTTGAAAAACACTGGAGAGATACAAGCTCAAAGTATTATATCTATGGCAAAGACTAGGAGTAAAATTAGATTTTCTAGCTCCACGTTCAAAATGTCCAGGAGTCAAATATATTTAATCTCTTATATTGAAAAGAGAATCTCTAAAGAATATATCGAACTAGCTCTAAAAAATGAAGGAGATTATTCCATTACTGGACTGCCACATTCTTAGACCTAGGAATTCCTTAATACAATGATATACTGCCTTCCCATAGATCTTAAATCTCAGATGGCTGATGAGATTTTCCTCCACTCTCCCCCGCCAAAGAATCGCTGTGGCAAACATGGGCATGTGCAAAGCAGATCTGACAGCAGGCCCAGGTACAGAAAATATGGTCAGAAGAGAACCTCCAGCAGTCAGCTCCTTTAAGGTCTGTCTCAGTTTCAACAAGCAGCTTTGCCAGAGAGCCAGTCCTTCCCTGAACAGCCAATATTCAGTGAGTGAGCAGAGATATAAGATCCAGCCATTTAGACCTAACACAAGCTAGAGTAGCCCCTCCCTTATCCTTGGGTAAAATATTCCAACAGCCCTAGTGGATGCCTGAAACCACAGATAATACTGAACCTTATATAAACTATGTTTTTCTTTTATACATACATATGATAAAGTTTAACTTATAAATTAGGCACAGTAGAAGTTTAACAAAGTAACTCATATTAAAATAGAATAATTATAACAATTTACTGTAATAAAAGTTATGAATGTGGTTTCTGTCTCAAAATATCTTATTGCACTGTACTTGTTTTTCTTTCCTTGCACTAATGTGAGATGGCACGATGCCCACCTGAGATGAGGTGAGATGGATAACATAGACTTTGTGAGGCCGAGTTACAACGCTAATGACGTTCTCACTGTTTCTACTAAGTGACTAACAACAAAAGGAATGACTCGTTGCAAGTGGAAGAGAGCTGGACAGAGTGGGATGGCAACAGATTTCATCACAATACTCTGAATAGTGCACAGTTTAAAACTTTTCAATGGTTTGTTTCTGGAATTTTTCATTTAACATTTTCACACTATGGTTGATCACAGGAAAGTGAAA
This sequence comes from Anoura caudifer, assembly GCA_004027475.1. Taxonomy (NCBI): domain Eukaryota; kingdom Metazoa; phylum Chordata; class Mammalia; order Chiroptera; family Phyllostomidae; genus Anoura; species Anoura caudifer. Next base: position 15,554 of record PVKU01000320.1, on the reverse strand, counting down.
CCTCAGATAAGAGGTGACATACTCTATTCTTAAGGGGGATATTTGCTCTAGAGCTTCCAGGGGTTGGCCTAGAAGTTGCTGGGCCTGTATGGTAGTTTGACTTCTCTCCCCAATCTTGTTTCTCTCTGCTATCACAGGTTTTGATCCTCAGTAAAAATACTTGACCCTGAACCTCCATTTCAGTCTCTGTTTGCAGGGAAGCCTAATTGTGATGGGTACTAACCAAAGTCATGTTACTAATCAACTTTTTATTAAGCAAAAAGCTGTAAAACTGGAGAAAAGCACCCAGCAAGAAACGGACATAAGCAATAGAGAAATTTTTACATCCACACAGATGAAAAATAAATGCAGAGTCTCTTTGCCTACAAAACTAAGGATGAAAAATATATTCCAAATGCTTCTACTAGGGAGGGAAAGAGATCATAAAAAAAAATCTGACTGATCTCAGACTTATTCTTTGAAACTCTTTAAGTCCAACTACAATGTCTTTGAAGGTTGAGGGATAATCATTTTCTATTTAGAATTCAACACAAAGTCAAACTATCATTAAAGTTTGGGAATCAAATTTAAAATATATTTTCCAACAGTAGAATGGCTAACATATTCACTCAGCATCATCTCAGTTTTGTATCTATTGTATCAGTATAATTTTAACAGCCTGCTCATTCTTTTTCCAGTTTGTCTCTATAAATATCAAGAGTATAGAAAATTCACCCAGTATGCTCTAAAGGAAAGCACTGAGGATATGTTCCTGAGCAACAATAATGTAAACCATCTAAAAAGAACTTGAATTCAGGAAACTAATAAGAGGAAATTCTAGTACAACTGATTATCAAAGCAACTACCAAAGGAAGAATTTCTATTCCTGGAAATATACAAATAGTTATGATAATGATCTATCTTTGGTTTTGCAGAGAAATTTTTGGAAATTTGGGTTTGGTAAACTGTGGCCTCTAAACTTAAAAATTCTTCTGTGGTATAGACCATAGTTCTATGACCATGACGCATGAATGCCCATTCTTTTGTTGATGCTAATGTCAATACTAATGACTTGCACTTCAATTTAGCATAATTTTCCTGTGTTCTGAAGCAGTATTAAACAACTTCAATAAGGCTGAGTAAAACTTTTTTTAAGTTATAGAATATTGACTAGCTTATTTTATAAAATGTTGGGAAAACAGATATCAGAAGATACCAAAAGTTATCTGCACTTAGTACCGATAATGGATTGAAACTTACCTATTTATTATTTCTTAACCTTTCTCTCTGATGATTGATGACATCTGGTGGTAAAAATACAAGAGGACATATACTTATCTGTAGAATGATAGTCGTCTTTATGGATACTGAACACGAAACTTTGACACTAATAGTGTTATACTCACTCAAAAAGCGTTTGGCATACTTTACGAAAAATGTTTGAATCTCCATGAATAGAAAGCTTGTCAGAAGTTAAAAAAAGTCAAATTGATACTTTCATTTAAAAAAAAGTAACAGAGTGAAGCACCAACATTTTCTAAATACTGACCAAAAGATTCCATTTTTTAAAAAGATGAGAGATTTCCATGAAAAAGGAATCTTGTTCTTGCTTTAGTTCAAATGCATTCATTTGAAAGTCCCTTAACATTAGGCATCAAGGTTATTCCAAATACATGGTGACCATGGTGACCATGGTGACCAGGGGAAAATGACCCTACACTTCAGATGGGAAAATGTCAGTGAATTGAAGTGGAAGTTACAAATGGTCATGTAGTTTCAGACTCTAAAATGAGGAAGTTCAGAGAGTTTGGAAATCACTAGAAATTGAATTTCCATCTATGAAATTACAAAAAAAAAGTCATCAAGGAGAGTATCTGAAGATTCTTAGTGGCTCTATAAATACCATCCGGTTGACTTGAACTTTTTAATTTACATGTATAAAGGTGTACAGAGGCAGATAACCACAAATATGAAAGGAACACAGGCCTGTGAGAACAGTGCCAGAAAACCCAGAATGAGTTGAAGTTTCTGAATAACCCACACAAGAAAGATAAAACATTTTAAAGTTACAGTTATATCCAGACTAAGACCAAAAAGAGTTTACCTGTAAAAATACCTGGCAAAATTATATAAATTGAACAAGAGACACAAAATGGGATTCTGAAAGTTCTATTTTACTTCCATATGCTGTGATCAGAATATATATTTTTTTATCCTGAAGGAGGCAGAATAAATATGGGTAAAAGCAATTGAACCTCAAGATATGTAAAGAGATGATAAGATAGCATTTAGCTTTTCTAAATGATTTCAAGTCCCCGGGCCTAAGAAGATTAAGTACCAGAGTGAGGTAAAAACTTGCTGATGAGATAGTCAATCGCATGAATAGAAATTTCTTATCTTCTAGCCACTGGGGAAAACAGGAAATGTGACCAGGAATCCAGAGTTAGAAACATTTAGTCCTCCCTTTCAAAATGAAAGGAAAAAACAGTGTCTTGGGAGTCTTTATTATTTTAATTTGTGTGTACTCTCACTTTTCTAAACCAGTAGCCAGGCCATGAATACACTGTTGCCTCCGGGGAGCTTGCAAGTGGAAAGTAGACGCAGGTTATGATCTGGGCTTCCTTCACTCCTCAGTGAAAACCTATGTCCCTTGACGAGATGTTGAGTTGCAGGTGCCATTAATGTTCACCAAACATTCCATATCCTCTAAAATTCCTAACCTCCCTGGCATTTAACTTTAGACCATGTGACTAGTTCAGACTAATGAATTATGAGTGGAAGCAATATATTTTACTTACAGACTAAGGCAGTTGAAAACCTAATTCTTCCTCTAATTCTCTCTTTGCCTGACACAGCCCGAGATAGTGGCATCATAAAGTGCAAGGAACCTGGTTCCTTGAGTCAGTAGACAGAAAAAAAACTGACAAATCACATCATCAGAATTTCTGTGAATAAAAAATAGACTTTTTTTATGCTAAACTACACATATTTTTGATACGTTATGGTACTTCGCATTGATTTTTCCTGTTCTTTTCAGTTATTATAACTAAAAATTTAGTGATAGATAAAGCCTTCGACATTGTTAGAATAGAATTTTTATTTCATTTGAATTAGGTTTTGTCAGCTGTGTTTTGGTCTTATCCTCAGGCTGGCACTCTTCATGGTAGCAAAGTAGCTTCAAGCAGCCAGACCTCACATCTGTGCATCTTATAATCCAGAACAAGAGAGGCTTCCCTTTTTTCAACATAATATTTCATCCTTTAGTCTGATTGGGCTGTCCATGAACCAAGCACTGTTTCATAGATAGTTACATTACGCTGATTCACTTTAACCAGTCAGGGCCCAAGGCTGGAGGTGATAATGGATCAATCCCTCTTCCACCTCATAGCTGCTATAGGTTAAGGGGAAGTTGGAATGAATTCTGGAGAGAAAATCTGTAAAAAATATAGGGAGTTCTCTAACGACCCTTTACTCTGTCTTGCTCAAAATATTCGTAATGATTTAACAGCACATTTAGTGGAGTCATAAAGCTTGTAAAGAAAGTATCTTAGATAACACAGTCAAGGTTCAAAATGTTAATAATGAACTGGAATAATAGTTCAAGTCTAATAATATAAATGTTTTTTAATTAGAAATTTAAAAACCAATATGTAAGATAGAAGAAAGTAGACTTGGATTTAAAAGGATTAATTTTATAAATATAGGGCCAGGTTACAGTTAACAGCAAATACAAACAACAATGTGATGAGAATTTGCAACAGGAAGAACAATACTAAATTGCACAAATGCAGAGTGAAAAATTACATTTTATTCTACATAAGTGAGATCAAATTTGGTGTCTGTGAAAAATTGGGGGAATAACAGTTTAAGAGGAATATTAAGAAATTAGGATCTTTCTGAAGAAGAATGGACAGATTCATTAAGAAACTGAAAGCAACCTCAATTTTGAAGAACTTAAAGGACCTATGGCTGCCTAGCCATGAAAAGAGGAGCTTAAGAAGGATTTGTTAACTGTCTTCAGATTTCTGAAATGCTGTCATACTAAAAAATATACAACGTGTTTAGAGGGAATTGCTGGGACAGAAAGATTGAAATAAAAAGAAAAAAAATTCCAATACTATATATATAGAAAGCTCTTATAATAGTCGTAGATATTCACAAATGAAAGAGGCCACCTCAAGGCAGAAAGCTTTCTCACCACCAGGGTGAATTTAATCGAAGTAGGACTTAAACTTGTCAAAGGTGATGCAGAGAAGACCAAGCAGGAAATGAGTGTTGAACAAGACAATTTTTATAATCCCTTTAGTATCTATGCTTCTGGAATAATGCAAAATAAACTAGATTTCATTACTATGTAGAAGTAGTCTATTTTAATGCTTAATTCCCTAAAGATAACAAAATTCTATTGCATAGCTTCAGAGAAAAAGAAAGAAAATGTCATCTTTAAATGATCTCTACTTTTCCATTTCATGAGAAATTTCATAAATTTTATGATTCCTAAGGACACAGAGAACACTTAGTAGAACCAGGCTTCCATGCTGATATACATTCTATACTCATGAGGTGTCAGAAGGCAGCAAATCAGGTGGGATGGATTGGTCCAGTCCTGTAAGGACATGTCCACTTTTAGTTTCCAGCTCAGTTTGCAGCCAAGTATCATAAGTAGAAAAACAAGAAACAACTCCCTGGTACCTGTCTAATTACTTAGGAAGACATGCCCAGAGGTTTAGTGGTTAATTAGCCTCCAGAAGAGTAATAACTGATTGTAAAAGGCCAAAGCCCCGGGGTCTCTGTCTTGTCTTCCATTAGGCCAGGGAAAAGGCTAGTTTCGAATGCTTGCTAAGCCTCAGTTACTTTATTTTCTGTCTAGGATAGAAATTACAGTAGTCCTTATTTTAATATATCACACATGGAGACAGAACAGTTGCATAAACAAGAACCAGCATCAGTTTTTAAATGTTAAAAATTAAGTTAATAAAATACACAGAAAGGAATAAAGAAATTTAGAAAAAGGAACCACTGCATTTTGCCGTGTATAATGTGCATCCACGTTTTTGGCCCAAACTTTCAGGAAAAATTGTTCATTTTAACTTTTCAATTCAATTTTTATTTATATATAAAACTGATGATCACATTCCAGGGTATTATTTTGCATACGGATATCATTATTGCTTTCTAGAGTTCCACTTTTAATGCATAAACATAAATAAAAGAATTAAAAACATATATACAGAATTATTACTACCCATATATAATGCACATTCTTATTTTTCCCTCAAAAATCTGGGACAAAAAGTGTGCATTATACATGGCAAAATATGGTATTTTATTAGCCAGAGTGATCAAAGAAAAGTTTGTGTACAAGATGCACTCACTCTAGAACAGGAGAGAAAGTACTTGTTACATAGTAAAGAAAACACCATTTCCAATTAGGAGAATGCCATGAGTTTGCATTTGTTTGGGAGGTGTATTTCAGAGAAGTGGAGGGGTTTTGAAAGGATAAAATAAAAGTTCAGGTGAAATGATGGACCAAGGTCAGTATGAGAGTTTTGGATGCCAAATTTCAGGCAAAGTTCAGACATTTTTTAGGCTTTAGGTTTGGCCACCAGGCATTTCTGTGAGGAATTGGAAACAACTACAATTAAATTTGAATTTTCGGAAAATTTGTGCTGAGCCATTTAGTAGAGATACGGAATTTGAAACTTTTTTCCAAAATGAATTGGCAAAAGCAAAAATCAATTGACCTTTAGTGCAGACTGAAGGCCCATCTGTTCAGGCTAGTCCACCCAAAAGGGCATACTGAATACTAGCACTCCTTGGCATGTCTGCGCCTTATGAATCATTTCTAAATTGTGTTTTTGCAAATAAAAAGTACTGTTGAGGCAGCATAAAAGACATCTTTTATAAAAACATAATTATGCATATTTACATATGTAATCCGCTCATCATTTTTAATTATACTCCATTTAACATAACAGACAATTTTTTTCAATGTATGTCCTAAATCCATAAAAGAAAAAAAGATTTATACTAACCTGACCATTGTAGGGGAAGACAATTTTAGGGAAAAAATAACCCACTCAAAAGATAAAATGCAGATTTAATTTCTAACATAAGAATTATTATTTTTTGTTTTTTTCTGAGGAAATGCTCTGTATTTTTTGTATCTGTAAGTCTATTCCCAATATTTAAATACACACACACACACACACACACACACACACACACAAATTCATCCAGATAGCATATATTGTCTCAACTAAACTGCAGATTTTATACAAGAAGTTAAAAATCTGATAAAACATATCATTGGGGTTAAAAAACAGAAACAATGTATATTCACAGAGTGATGGAGAAGAAGTTAAAAGGGTTCTTTCTACCCACAAACACAGACACTCTCCCTTATAGGGGAGATCTAGGTCATGACAGGTGCTTAAAATTTCTCTTCAAACAGAGAGAACTGTTCTGATCTGTATGGAAGGGATTCTCTTTTAAATCTGTGGCACATGTCAATCCACATACATCTTATTCTTGCAAGCAACATTCTGTGAATTTGCGTACATACAGTTTGTTGGTCAGAGTCTGTTTGAGGTTATTCCACAAATCAACTTAGAATGTTGGTACCTCTCGTTTCCTCAGTTCTTGGAGCATCATCTCCAAGGGAACGCTGTTCTACCTTAAGAAGTCGAGGCCGCCTGTACGTTACCACCATCTGTTTGTAACATCGTGCTTGCTAGCTAAAAACTCCTTACATTTTTGCACTGTATCTTGATCATGTTCTAAAACTGATCATACACTAAACTTTCCAAAGATCAGAATCCAGACCTCCTGGGCTACAGATAGATTTAGAGCAGTTTCTCCTTCTTCCAGACTAATACTTTTCCCCAACTAAGTTTTCTAGTAGGCTCTTGGGAAATAAATCTCAAAACCATTATTACTGGAAATTCAGTTGCTATTTGCATTCATTAGCTCAAAATACTATGTTTTGAGACTCAAAGAATTCCAATTTACACATAGGCTGACCGATTATGACAGTGTAAAACCAATTTATATAAACAAGGGTTGTAATAATAGATTGTCTTGATTTTCAGGGTTGCTATAAGAATTAAATGAGATAATATCTGGCATAGAGTAGGGACATATTATTAATTAAATAATTGAGAAATAGGTTTTAGTAGATTTTGAAGATTTTCATAGATTTTAAAAGTAGAATCACAAAATATTATAAAAACTGCACATCTTTAGAATGAAGTTACATAATATAATAGGATAGCAGTTTGAGCAATTCTGAAAAAAAGCAGTCCTCAACCAGTTCATGTGGCAATTTAGGAAAATTTGAAAGTTTACCTTCTTTCAAAAAGAAAAACTTCACCATGTGTAAGGTAGAAAATATTCATTTGATGTATAATTATTGAGCATTTACTTTATGCATAGCTTTGTATGGAAGAACTGCCAGCAATATCTTCTTTTCTTCAAAACATGTAGAATTTGTCTTGATTTTCACACATAAAATTGAACTTCAAGTGACAAAAATAAGAGAATATTCCAAAGCAAAGAAAAGAAAGGGCAAACTTGCCACATAAACAGAGGAAAACAAGTTACAGGACTACTGAGCAGACCAGCACAGTGGAAAGTTTGTCAAGGTTGTGGCTAGCTACACCCAAGGAGCTGGGATATAAAGATTAAGGGTCTGAATTTTGTACTGTGAGAAATAGAGCACCACTAAAGATCCAAAGCCGAACGGTGACAGACTGGATCTGACTTTTAGGAAGATTGATCTGGTGGTGAGGCTTAGGATGCAGTGGAGTGGAGAAAGCCTGAAGACATGAAAATCAAATAAAAACTAGTGCATTAGTCCAATGAAGATACAATAAGGGACTACAAAAGGTTAGTGTCCACAGAATGATAACAAATGGAATATCTCAGAAGGGTTATTTTTAAAACTGAATAACCTTAATCACTGAGTAGATAGGAAGGAAAAGAAATTAAAGTGACTATTACTGTCTTGAGATGCCATCGGAACAAGTCACTCGCAGGGCCACCTTTGATGGAAGTTATTGGTCAGAGCCCTAGTTCTTACCCAGCACTTACCCTGTGCCAGGCGCTTTTCTACATTTCATGTATGTTAACTAATTTAGTCTTCCAAATAATGCTCTGAGTTACATATAATTGTATAGTGTAAACCTGGGCAGAGAGAGGTTAAGTGAAAAGACTAAAGCCAAACAACCAGCAAGTGGCAAGGCCAGGTCTGAACTCAGGTCATTCAGGGCACCACGCTGACCCCTCGAGTGTTGCTTCTTAGGAAAGACCACCCATTACTACCGTCAGGTGTAACACTCACAAAACAACTTTCTCCCAAGATGGTTACAGCATTTGAACAGCATGTCTTTCCTCTAAAATTCTGCTTTAAACTCAGTACCAAACACTATGTCCCATGAAATTAAGTCAATTAGAAATTACATTTATTCTTATCTTTTTCTTATAACCTCATCTATGCCAAAGAGATGAAAAGCTGCCAAATACTATAATTAGAAACTTGGTCTAGAATTGACAGCATAATTACAGGAAGTTAGACATGTCATATTTCATAAGTGAAAATAACTGATATTTCCATATTTTTTATTTTTGTAATTTATTGTTTTTCAAAAAACAATTAGTGGTTCAAAATTAGCACATTACCAGAACTTTCTAGTGAAAAGGTGGTGCTCTTGGCTGCAGAATGCAATTATAGCCACAGGATATTAGACATGAAGTGATTAGGAATAATTTCCTTGGAACTGCTACAACCCTGTGGGTGGAGGAGAGAACAGGTTTCGATGATATCACAGTGTCATGCAAACGAGATCTCACTTCATCCTGGACTCCAAGTTGTAACTGGCATTGGCTATTTTAGCACATTTTTTCTCTCACCTCTGAATAGAACACCAGTGATGGTCTATAGTGCAAAGAGGCAGGACAGAATACCCAAATTAAAGATAAATATAGACTTGAAGTGACAGGCAGAAATAAAGCAGGCAACCAATATTTTATTGAGTATATTGGGAAACCATTTTATGATCAAAATTTTGAATAGCTCTGGATGTGTAGCTCAGTGGTTAGAGTATTGTCCTCCTATACCAAGGTTACAGGTTCCATTCCTGATCAGGGTACATACAAAAATCGATCGATACAATGCATAAATAAGTGGAGTAAAAAAGTGACCTCTCTCTCCCCCCCTCTATCTCTCTAAAATCAACATTTTTTAAATGTTAAATGATAACATTTCTTTAAAGCATACAATGTTTTACACACACATACACACATTTCTTTTTAACCCTCATAAATCTCTAGAGGTAAATACTATTATTATCACCATTTTACATATGAGGAAACCAAGACAGAAATGTTAAGTAACCTTGCGAGATCACATAACTTGCAAGTGTCTGAATCAGGACACAAATCCAGGCAATTTGGCTTCAAAGTAGAAACCCTTAACCTCTATACATAATCATGTATCAGTGAATATTAGCACAAAACAGACTTGTAATATATGTTCATGGGGCTTTAATAAAGTAGTCTTTGAACATTTGCAAGTGAAAGGGCTCAGGAATATCTGCCATCGGTAATAAGGGCTCTTAGAAAAGACATCTTGGCCCAGAACACTGGGAGACAATATTTGAAAGATACAACAAAACTGATTATCTGACCCAGGGCAATGCAGCAAAAGGAAACCAATCTGGCCCAGAGTCAAGACTGTCCCTCTAATCACACTGATTTAGAAGTATTACTACAACAGAAATAGAGGTTTCCATTCCAAGATTAGGGGAAGGCATTCTCAATGAATCATTTTTAGTATTTCTAAATTCCTGAGTTAGAGAATCCTTGGAGAGAAGTAAGAGTAGCTAAGTATCTCTTACAGAAATTTCCATTAACCTAACATATATTGTCTATCTTGGTCTACTAGAGAATACACAAATAATTGAGTAGGAATGTAATTTTATTCTAACTGTGGAATACTTACCTTTGTGCATTTCCTATCCTATAGAAATAGAAATTTGCCAGTGTTCATGTAGAAACTAGTTATTTTTTGACATATTCAGACCAAGCCCCCCTGTTAGAGTTTAGCTCTTAACATTTTAAACAGGACATTTACCATTTGAGAGATCAGTAGTGATTTATGTCTTTGGAGGCAGGACCTGGAGTGTGTCTTTAAAGCAGACTTTCCTTTGTACAAAACGGAGGGAGTCCTGTATGTTGCGGAGATGCTGTAGTGAGGACTTACATTAAAACTTAGTAATGCTTCACAACACTAAACTACAACAGAGTAAAAGAAACAATCCAGTTTTTTTTGGTAGCTATGTTTGGCTTTTTCCACGTGACCAGAGCATTAATTGGGCAGGCAGAACTGACCTTCTCTCTCTTTCACAATGGAGAATGGACTTTGACAGGGAGCTTGACTACATGCAGCAACCACCACTTGGTATTTGGTACCCTCCTTGTGATGTCATTTGAGATTTAACAGCCCAGACTGTTGGAAATGCAGCCGTCGCTATTGCGTTGTCTCATTCCAGCCATATGCCTGGAGCTTCCTTTGGAATTGCTCTCTGAAGGGAGTGGATGCTCTCACTATCCATCTTATAAAAACATTTTTAATCCTGAGGCAAGACATTAAACAAGATGTGGCATGAACAAACTTCTATTTTTCTCCTGAATTGGGAGGGTAGGGGCACAGAGGCAAAGGCCAGGAAGGGGACCTGGACAGTTGAGATATGGCAATGATTTTGAAGAATCCTATTGGAGCAGGGCCAGTGGGTGAGTTTCTGCTCTCTGGAAGCCTATTAAGGGTGAAGCAGAAATTCAGATTTTGATTTAGGAGTCTGAGGACTCTAAAGAGTCATAAACACCTGGCTTGTGTGACTCAGTGGATTGAGAGCTGGACTGTAAAGCAAAGGGTCACTGGTTCAATTCCCAGTCAGGACACATGCCTGGGTTGTGGGCCAGGTCCCCAGTAGAGGGTGTGCAAGAGGCAACCACATATTGATGTTTCTCTCCCTCTCCTTCTCTCTCCCTTCCCCTCTCTCTAAAAATAAATACATAAAATCTTTTTTTAAATGAGTCATAAACACAGGTAAATAGCAATTTAAAGTTGTACTTGTAACATTTAGTAATATCTTATGAAAAGACACAGCCTCATCTTGCTTGAGCTCTGAGGAATGAGAAGAGAGTTTTCCCACCCAGAGGCTTCATAGGTAGTGTCAGGGATACTCGCCATAGGGAGGTAACTCTGGTGACCTCTAGAGCAGCAGACGTAGCAAAGCAGGCAGAAGAGGCAAAATGGGCTGGAATGAGGAGGCTTGAAGTACTGAGGCAAGTCAGGAGCAGCTGAAACCTGAAAAGAAATCACAAAAATAACTAGGGGGTGCTTAGATGGATGCAATTTCTGTCAATTACTCTGATGCTTCAACTGAAAGACTTTAATACAAAAATAAAATTTAATTTTTCGTTACAGATTTGTGAAGTCAGTTTATACTTCTGGTGGTGGTGGTCATGGTGTGAAACACTCCAATTTACAAGCTTATATTTGCCTTTAATTTCTAAATCACAGTAACTTAATCTTCCATCAGACTTTCAGTCTTCTACTACGTGTTCTCATCCCTACGTGTTCCTGAGAGTATCTAAGGAATACTGACATGTTTCTTAGATTCACTCTGTTTCATGTAAGCCACCTTAGCCAGCTGTCAGCCTGGGGACCACCACCACCCTTTTCCACACACCTCCTCCTATGTTCTTGAGACTGGGGACCCACAAACATGCTACTTTCCTTGTACCACGTTGTCCCTCCCGCTGGCACTAGTGCTTCTTTAATTCTCCAGAGTGACAGATGGCCAGACTACAGGGCATGTAAGGATTTTGCAGAGGCTTGGAAATAACACAAAAGAATTACAAAGCTGAGGACTTAAACTGAAACCTAAGCCCTCAGATCCTCAGCTTTAAAAATCTCCCTGAGGCATCTCTTCTTCAGTGACATCACCTTCAGGATGCAGTGCCATCGTGTCAGCTCCAGAGGGAGTGCACAGAAGTATGCCTCTCCGCCCTTGGCATCCAAGTCCCAGTTCTCTGAGGACTGGGAAAAGAAAGAAAATCTCCCCCTTATGCCAGTCCAAGGCTTGTCATTCAAGCTGCCTGAGGATCCCAAGGATTAACTTCTTTCCTAAATGCTTGATAATATGAACGCGTATTTTTTTCTATACTTGAATTTAAAAGATTAGCCTAGCCTAAAGTTATTAGGAAAACTCACCCGAATTTAACATTATGATATTATTTCCTTAGCCAGGATAATTTATTCTGAAATGCCACCTCAAAGAGTACTTTGCCAGCCAAAATAAATTTTAGAATCTCAAATCGTGCCCTTTAAGTGTCTCGTTAATTACGTGATGCGAATATGTGTCTCCATGGCCTGACTGCCGCCTTTACATCTCCACCTCTGACAGCTCCATGAGACGGATTTAGTTATTATTCCTACACGTACAGACAGGTCATACAGCTTAAAGTTGATAATGAGGATTCTATGACTCATGCCCAGGTAGAATGAGTTTAGAAACTTCTCCTCCCACCACTATTCTGAAACTGCTTTAGGAAAAAAATGTTCCAACATGATCCAGTCTAAACACCCATTTTACAAAGAAACACTTTCTCCAGAAGAAATAATTCATAGAGATGAAACTCAGACCACAATGATGAACTTTTACTTTGTTGTTATAGAGTATCAACCTTTTCCATCTTTTAAAAATGTGATGTTTTTTGCTTTACCTTTGACCATCAAGTGATTTTTCCCAAAGCAAAGAATCCGTATGTCTTATACCCGGACTCAATCTCCCAACACTACAGAACAGAAGAACTGCTTGTAGTTTTGAAATGGAAGGACTGCTGACACATGATAATATCTATCATTTAGCAAGTAGGAACTATTTTATTTGCCTGCCAGTTATGGGGCTTCTCTAAATACCTATTTGCGTGCATGTGTGTGTGTGTGTGTGTGTGTGTGTGTGTGTGTATGTGTGTGTGTTTTGAGAAAACTTGACAAGGGATATACTATTTTCCTCATTCTCTCCTTGAAACAATGGAAATATAAAGACTAAAAGACGACCTAGAGATGAGTTAAGAGCTCAGTGAATCTAGAAACAAAATCTGATTCCGAGTTCAGTGCTCTTCCAGTTCCAAAAGCCTTTGAGCCATGCACAATAATTCTTCATTTTCTTACATTCACTCAGTGTCTCCGGTGTGCCTCGTTACGACAGGCACACTCTGTGAGGTACACTGAGACTTACGCCCACTCTCAGTACACATTCAGCTGGAATGTTGGAGACCTGCAGTGAGCATCTCTCTTTATAAAATGTTGGAATAAATGATATCCCATTTTTTTGTGTCTATCATCCTCTATTGAGGCAAGGAAAAGTCGTTAGCCTTTTTTAAGGAAAATCCTACACTGCCAGGATGAATAAAGGGAAGACAGTGGCACTGGGCTTTCAGTCAGATTTCCTCAGCACCGGCAATCAGACTTGCCAAGTCACATCTGCACACACAGGAAGTAGGGACAGTGGCAGCCACCTGCCTATTGCACACACATGTGCAGGGCTTAAGGAGATCAAGTGCAAAAGCACACTGACAAGTGCTTTATAAGCACAAGTTTTTCTTTCATGGAAATGGCACTAAAGGGAAGAAAATAATGTATTATTATCTTATAATACATTATAAGATAAAACACACTGTCATTCTACATCATTCTTCCTAAAAATAGGATAAAGCTATCATGCAACACAGGAAACTGAGGTATTCTTAGGAGGGAAAAAAATGTCCCTAAAGTTAGAGTTTAATGTATGTGACTGTACTCTTGATTTCCGTGTATATTTTTAAAGTTATTTTATGTGGAAAATATGTAAGCACATACACATATAAACAATTATTTAAAAATGCTTCCAGAAATACAAGGGGGACCCAAAAATGGAATTTATTTATAAAAAAAAATTGTATTTATTCTTACATGTTTAAACTTAAACCACTTCAAAGTCCTCTCCATTTTGTGCAATACACCTATGGAGACTTATTTCCACTGCTCAAAACAGGTTTTGAACTTGTCGATTTTTATGCTTTTTTGTGCTTCTGCCATTTTTTGTTTTGCCTCTTCCACATTGGCAAAATGTTTCCCTTTGAGGTCTTTTTCATCCTGAGAAACAAAAAAAGAAGTTGCTCTGGGCAAGATTGGGTTAACCGGGTGGGTGGGGCAAGGGGGTGATGCCGTTTTCAGTCAAAAACTGCTGACCACTCAGTGTGGTGGGGGCAGGTGCACTCATAAATTACCTGTCATGAAATGGGCAAACACATTGAAAGAGTCTTCAAAAATATTTACTGAAGCCAAACACAGCCTCTCACAACAACACCAGCTGGTACACAGATACAGATGGGATCCTAGAACACTCACCTGGCGGGGGAAGCCTACAAGGACCCACCCTCCAGAAGATAATTCTGTTTTGGGGGGAGGGGTTTCCCCTTCATAAGTCTCTAAAATAAACACACAAATTTTAACAGTGGTTATCTTTGAAAAGTGGAGTATAAGTTTGAGGGTAGTGGTCTCATAATTCCAAATTCCTGTCAATAAACATGCACTGTGAAATCATAAGAAGATGCATTTTATAATAATACTTCTTTGCCATAGGAAAATCCCTAGAGTATTAGATATAAAAATTTTATTGCAAAATTAATGGCAGATAAATAATAAAGTAAATGGGAGCCATAATTGGAACTTAATTATTAATAACAAAGTGCCCAGTTCAATGACTTAAAAGGAATTGTTGCAGTACATCATTGATAGGTTAGTAGATGTCTGAGATCTGTGTTATTTTTATTTAGACATCTGGGCTCCATCATACAAAACGTCACTGGATAGTATGACAAAAAAAGGGGAGAAGCAGACAGTCTCATGAGATGTGACAGATGTCACCTCTGTTCATTTTCACTGGCCAAAGCAAATCACATGGTGAATTGTGGCAGACCCTTCTGCATGGCGTGGGCCCAGCTCCCACTCAGAGATGCACAGGTCCCACGCCCACAGATAGATTCTTTCGTGGGTAATCAGATTTGCAATATACCTAAGCTGTTTTGAGACTTGCTCTTTGCTAAAACTCCCTCACCCTGCAAATGATTATTGTAACTTCCTAAAATCCATGCTGAGCCTTGCAGGGACTAGTGTGACCAGATCAACCACTTTTGCCTTTTCATTTGCTAATATCCTTCTTCTGTGATTGGCTCCTTTCGTTGTAACTAGGGATGGTGAGTGAGGACCATCTTGTAATGTGAGAGGAGATATAGAATAAAGGCCTGTCATGGCAGAGGCTGCAGCTTTTGCTCCCCTTGAGAGAAAAGCCATGCTGTTGTCCTTTTTCCTCTACCAGACTCGGTAGTCCGTGTGTATGTTTTATTTCATCCATAATGATGCAGATACTGCTAGCCAGTGTCCGAATCAGTGAATCACCACTCTGATCTAACACAGAGCTCTTTTTCAGTGAATATTGGAGAAAAGAGAGAGAGAATTGTCCTTC